>HE669572.1:0-36436 GCA_000313835.2 Heliconius melpomene melpomene
GACTATGCAAATACTCTTAGTATAATAAGTACTAAAACATATGTTTAAATTATAATAAATAATAATGAAGGATGTTAATCCATTTATTATATTTTTACGTGAAGCCCTTGAAGTCCACATGATGGCAGGCTTTGTCAGGACATAAATTAGAGGCATTTTCAGCTACAAATGGAGACATATCTTATCTTAGAATATACTTGAAAGCATCGTGTTGTTTTAGATGGCTTACGTAAGTAATAGTGAAGTTAGTCTCCATAACAAATAAAATATTTACTAACGCGTGACATAAATTAAAGCAACATATATATAAATAATGCATTGCTCTTATTTTTTGTCAGGCGCTAAGCCTAAAAATCAATTATCATGAACTTTGATTGCTATGATTTCTTTACAGGCACTATAAGTAAATGTTCCTAATTGAATCTATTTATTGAAAAATTATAAGAAAATATTAAAAAATACTAGTTTTGGATTTTTCCCTTGATATACACCCAATTTCTTAACCGGATGCTAAATTTCACTATTCTAGGTCATCTGGAACTTGGTTAACATTAAGGTCTATAGGTCAGTCACCCCCCTAAAAATTTACGATTTTTGGACGTCATTATCTAAATAACTGTTTGAGCTGTGTTTATGAAATTTAATGCACGTATACAGGTAGGGGGTCTAAATATTTGAGCCAAATATGACAACTTTAGATGGAATAGTTTTTGAGTTACGAATAGGTAAAAAGTGGCTTCAAATGGTTCGTGTAAAATAACACACGGTGCTGCTCGCCAGTTTTGTTTGTAAAAGCACTTGGCTACGCGCTCCGCGCGTTTTAAATATCATGTATTCATAGATAATCGTTTTATTATGGTTCATTATTTAATTTAGTAGGAAACACGCATCTACTGTATTTTGGTATATAGGAAATTTAGATTGGGAGAAAAAATATTTTTTTGTCATTCTGTTTTACCTATCTCTTTGCGATTTTTCTAATAAATGTAGGGAAAAAATCTTAAAAATATAATTCAACTCAAAACCCTTTTGAAACTATTGTGGGTGGCGGAGCTTAACACTGTTTTGTCCAAATAGATCATAAAATAAAAAAAAATCGCCTTCTAAATGGCAATCAAACCTACATACATACTATCTACCTACTTATAAATAAATACTTAATATTTAGAAAAAAAAGGACAATTTAAAAAGCTTACAATTATTATTTGTAACAGGAAATACATAAGTTAGTCACCATTTTGAATATCAATGTTCTTCTCGCTAAGATCTATAGATATTGCCTTATAAGGTAATTGAAGAACAATTAAATAAAATCACGTAATCGTGTTGCATATTCATGCGGGTACTGGAAGACACCTGAGATTCATTTTAAATAAAAAAAACGAATCAGAAAAATTTACAGACAGATTATAATCATAATAAGAGGACGCGCGGTGTTGAGTTCCGCGCAATATTCAATGTCTTGAATTTGGTGTAAAAGTTCAGTATGGCAAAAATAATGAAAGTTACTTTTACTACACTAGCTTACCTTTCCTTTACACTATATCTTTATCTGTTAAGCTTTACGAGACATTGTGCGTGTCGAGTGACGGAACTAAACGCCGCACTTTATCTCGTGACCAAAGCTTAAAAAATAATTCATTCATCAGCGACATGACTTGGCGTCTATGAATGATTCATAACTAACTATATAGATAGATAGATAGATAGATATAAAAAACATTTCAAAACCAAGCAGTTATTTAATTTTATTGCTATTTCATTATAATTATGTACAGTATGCGGTGCAAATTACCCAGTTATGTCAGTAGTAATCGATGACTGGTAATGGCGCCAGACTTAATTATAGTATGGCTTTTATATATAAATTATACAGTGATAACGTAGATCGTTGTGATAAGAGTAAGGTCTTAATATAGATGTGCACAGTGTAATAAATATATTTTTGTAAGTATTTTTTTAGATTTAAGCTGTATCGTATATTGGCAGCTTAGGCAGAGGGAACCTGGGAATCTAGTGTTGATGCCATTTTCTTAGATGTTGTAGTGTAAATATAACAGATACAGTGTGTAATATATTTCTGTAAATTTTTACATTTAAGCTGTATCACAGCATGGTAGGCCGCGGGAACCTGGGAACCTAATGTTGAGACACTCTATTTCCAATATGACACTTCCGTTCCCAACTTTCCGCCTATTTCTAGAGGTATTGGGTGTTCAGTGGCTAAACTCATTGTCGCGCTTTGCCTCGTCAATGGGAAGAAATGAAATTATTAATTATTTTTCATTCTTATTATAATTCTCCGTTATTTTTTTAACCACGCAGGCGAAGCCGAATTGTAAAATATGTAGTCATATCGATGACATAATCATAAGTAAAATATTCTCCAATAATAATAGTAGACAAATAGATAATTCATGCAAACTAAGTGCAATGGCGTTAATCTTTAACCTTTAATAATATAATCATCGTGGCGCAGTAGGCAGCCAGTCGTTACTGTAAATACGACGGTTATGAGTTCGATTCATTTTCAATATTATTTTTAATTACTTTCATTTCCTCGGTAATGAGGCAAATCGTAGCGTTAAGCTCCATCTCTCAACACACGATACCTCAAGAATTCAGCGGAAAGTGCAGAATGGTATCTTAACACTAGGTTCCCAGGTTCCCTTTGCCTACCTTGCTATGTGCGGGATACAATAAAATAAATATAAATAATAATAAATTAATAATTCATGTAAACATCAGTGCAGTGGTAGTTAAAGCTTTAATAATATTATAATTGATGGCGCTAAATACAAGGTCAAATGTAGGAGCTTCTTGCTTAATTTATACGAAATCAAGAGAAGATTTACAAGATAATCTAGTGAAACTAAGATTTATATTGAACTTCGATTGAAATTTCACGGTGTATCCCGCATACTGGAGGGTAGGCAGAGGGAACCTTGTGTTAAGAATCTCTGTTCCCCATTTTTCACTGAGTTCTGGAGGCAGTCGCGTTTTCAGGCACACACTTGTGCCCCTACATCACGACTGGCCTCAATTCAAGTATTATTTCATATTTTTTTTTATATAAGATAAGACAAAAATGAAAAATCAATATTTTATAAATAAAATTTAAATTGGATCTGAACTCACAACCGTTAAGTTACTTGTAAGTACCATTGCTGTATAACCTGACGAAGTGTCTTAAGTTTTAACACTAAGTTCCTTCTACCTAACACGCCATACGTGAAAAAGCGTGAAGCTACAAAAAAATATATTTACCAAAAAAATTACAAAATATTCACAAAATATAATAATCAAACTTATATTAATATAACTCGGTTCATCCACAATATATCCTCGCGTCGGCCTTCTCGCAAGGTCCTCCCAAATTGGCCAGGCCACGCCACCACTCGTATGCCCATATATGGACGATACTTCCTTCACGATCGAACGGAAATATACAGTATAAGCACTTACTTTTATTTGGGTTTTTGATAGTTAATGTTAAATAGAGTTTTTTTTATTGTTTATAACGGTAAAACAAAACACTCGTTGAAACATTCCCTTTCTTTTTAAGACATTTCCGTTCACCACTTTCCGTTAAATTCTGGAGGCTTTGGGTTTTGAGTTGCGGATCTTAACACGCTTTGCCTCATCACCAGAGCAGAGAAATGAACATATTAAATATTTCATTCCTTAAATGAGAAGAGAACCCCCAACCGTTGCGTTTACCCGTAATTTTGTGACCCCACATATTACATATATCTATTATATAATCCTATGAACGTACAGACATAGGAAATGACTCGTTAACTAGAACATAGCAAGTAGCTTTGATAAGGAAGGTTTCATATCAGATTTTGTATTAAAAGTTACTCATGTTAGTGTTACATTACTGCCCACGTAATTTAGATATTTAATGTTTTTTTCTATTATTTTTTTTAGATATTTAGTTTTTGTATAGCATTCAGGTATATTTTCACATAGTGTGTTCCACCAATCTCAGGAACTACTTTTTAGAATCAAAGAACAGCGTCAAATATATTAATATCTTCCATAATTACAAAGTACTGTCACTATTTAAGGTACACAATACATTAAAGAAAATTAGTCACTACGCAGATTTACAAGAAAATCCATGTATTTTAAAGAAAATGACGAATACGCCAAGAATTTTAGTTGATGTGATTCACAGTGCAATCTAACGTTTTTCTAAGTAGAGTAAAAGAACTTATCAATGGGCTTTCCTACGGAACTTTTACTAAGTCACAGTTTTAAATGCAAAGTTATTTTTTATCTTTGTGATTTTTATCTTTGCATAAGCAGAAAGAATGAGTGAATCATTATTCCGCTTTCAACTTGCTTATTTAAATAGAATATAATGTAGGTACTTTGCTTTATAGCCTAAAGCTTCTTCAGTAATTATTTCCTCTGAGTGAGAATCGAACCGACAACCGTCGCCTTTACACTAAAGTTTAAAGAACTATCTTTTTCTTTTACAGAACTTTTCTGCTCCTTTGTACAGATTTCTTATACATTTTTACTATGCAAAAGTTTCACAAACTCATTTCACAATTCGAATAAGGCTAGAAAAGATTTATTAAAAAATCTCTCTATTGTGCATTTATATAATTCTAATAATTCTAAAAATTATTTTCAATGTATTAAAAAAAAAGGTACATTATGTTCCACATACACCAAAATTAAATTATTTTTCCCTAGATTCCGTCTAGTGGAGAGACGAATCACTATACTCTCCATTTATCAACAACATCAGTATCTACGTACCACCACTACCATGTTTATAAACACCCTAAACTGGTTCCATCAAAGGCCACCAGTAACTGTGCTAGTTGCATAAGAAACCGGTCGCCAAGGTCTCTGTCATACGCTTGATAGATTCGAAGTGGATGTGCTGAGATAACGGATGAAGTGGAAATAAGATTGCTTCATATCATGTCAGTGTGTATATATTTGGCATATAGAAGGGAAGGTGGAGGAACCTAGTGTTTATTAACTTGGTTCGAAGTATATGTTGAATGGCGGAACTAAACGCTACGCTTTATCGAGTTACCAAGGCAAACCTACAACCGTCGTATTTACATTAGGAATATAATAAAAACAAAAAATTACACTTTATCCATAAGGTGGAAGAAATGAAAATATTATTTGCTTCATATACTATGTGTATACCATATATATGTTTGTATGTATATCTTTTTTTTAGCTGCGTGGTGCGGCATACCGCATATAGCAGGAAAGGTAATGTTAACCTAGTCTTAATTAACTCCATTCACCATGTATATCTTGGCGCATATCTTGGCGTTATATTGTTACCAGGGCGAGAAATACAAACAATTCATTCAACCGAGTAAAAATCGAACTCACAATAGGATAGGAAGAGGGAACCTAGTGTTAAGTTTCTGACTGGCCTCAAATGTGGTCTGGAAATAAAAGGCAAAAACAAAAGTCAAAATGAACATTTTAAAAATTCCATTATCAAATTCCCAATTATTCTACGTCACCCAACTACCAACAATGATAAGATCGTTCAAAGCAGTCCAAAAACCCTAAGGATCGATAGGGCATCAGTGACGCATCGCGGTCACCAAGTATCAGTACATTTGGCTAACGGTTCTTGGATGGGCACAGGCGTTCATTGTTCTAACTACGGTTTGTAGGGCTGGAACTTTAGAATTATATTAATAAATTTTTATAAATATAGTAAGTTGAGGTTTCGCGGTGGTTCTCGTATTCAGTGAGGTGGTAGAGGAAGGAAGGATGATTTTTGAAACATTATAAATAGAAAACAAATAGTGACTGCTTTCTTCCAATCAATTTAAGATCGTGTAAAAATTATTTTAAAAGTGCTAAAGATATAATGGAACGTATGATTTGAAGTTGTGACCAAATAACTGTTCTTTTAAGAACCACTAACTTTGAAAATCCCTTATACTCATATTAAAATCTACTAAAACTTTAATTAAAATCCACCATTTACTTATTAATAATTATATTATTTAAATATACCAATTCATTTTTGTTTTATGGGACGAAAACGAATAGCCATTTGTATGAAAAATTATAAATTCTCTGGTAACGAGGCAACGCGTGGCATTAAGATCCGCCACCCGCCACGCAACACGCAATGCCTCCAGAATTCGATGGAAAGTGGGGGAACGCAAGTATCTTAGTAGAAACGTAGTGGCGTAGATTTCTTTTGTCTACCCTCCTACCTACATATACAGCGTGAATCTAAAAAAAAATATTTCAATAGAAATAATTATGCTATCTATATATTAAAAAAAAGGCACGCGACAAATTCGCCGTATAAAGTAATATAATTCCTTTCCGGGTAGTTTATGAGACGAATAAAAAAACGAATTCCTCAACAGTATATTATGTATATACATATCATAGGCACCTATTTGCTGAGTGTTGACTTAAATGTTTCTTGAAAACGTGTAATAAGTATTAAAGCTTCGATGTATTTTGGAGGCTTTGGGTGTTGAGTGCCTGAGCTCAACGCCGCGCTTTGCCTTAACGAGGCCAAAGCCAGAAAATGAAAATATTTAATATTTAATTTCCCCGTGTATAGATTAATATAGATTTGAACGTAAGCATATAAACATACATTTAAAGTTATTGGCAAATAAATATTAAAATAATAAATCACATACTAAATAATTTAAGATTTATGTGATTGTCTCATAGATAACCTTGTCAAAACTGGACCATCAAAGGAAGCGCTAGCTTTTCTAATAAAAAGTATTATCAAAATCGGTTCACCCAGTGTAAAGTTCAGAGGTAACATATGCAACAAAATATACGTTCGAATTGATAACCGACTTCTGTAAAAGAAGGCGGTTATCAATTATCATATAAATAATAAATATGAATATCAAAAAAAAAAAATAACCAAGATTATAATATTTTAAAAGTTATCGACACTGGAAATATTATGTAAATGCTAATATTGTACAAATTACGTATATTTGAGACAAAAAACTGTTTAAAATCAAGTTATTAGGAAGTAAAAGTATACAATCATCAGAATTTTATAAGAAAAAAAAATATCTAACATTTTGAAGGTCGCCGTATATTATATAATTTTATAAGTGTAGGCATATATTTATTATTCTTATAGTTTTTTATTAGCTTCCGGCTATGTCCCGCATATAGCAGAGCAGGCAGAGGGAGCTTAGTGATACGGCACTCCGCTCCCCAGTACTGGAGTAGAAGCAGTTACTAAATTATATTTTCTGTAACCACGATCGATGAAATTATAAAATAGATCAGCTATCGCTGTATCCCGCACATAGCAGGAAACCTAGTGTTGAGACACTCCGTTCCCCACTTTCAGCCGGTTTCATTAAACATTGTGTGTTGGATACTGTAATTCAACACTTTACCTTAACACCAGAGGTTTAATGAAAACATTAAATATTTCAGTTCCTCGATTAGGAATCAAACCTACAACCTATCCTATTTTTTTCTAAATTCACACGCGTGCACCCCTGCGCCACAACTCGTCAATCCTTTGTTAAAACAATATTAAAAGTGCTAATACAATTTAATGAATGCCACGTTACACGCTGTACCAGTATGTAAATAAAATAATTGCCTTGCAAAACTCCTGTGATGGATCACATTGCTACCATATTATTTACCTGCTGAGTGAGTTGGTTGCTCGATGAGGTGGAAAATGATTAGGAAACTGGTTTTTTTGTTCAGTTTATTTTGGATTTTATCTATTGTTTTAAAGACCTTGGATGCGAAGGTTAAGTTTGAATTTTTTTGTGATATTTCAGCGGTTTTTCGCACAGTATTAATTGATAAGATTTAAAAATTCGAACGTATTAGCAATGTTTTGTACATTTTTTATTATTTAAATTTTCTTGCTCTAATAACGAGGCTAAAAGCGGCGTTAAGTTCCGATACTCACTACGCAATGCTACCAAAATTCGGTGGATAGTGGGCTGTGGAAGCTAACAGCATTAAGGTCATGCTCGAAAAGAAGTAACATGCTCAGTTTTGTACTTCAAATAAGGCGTTTTCAGCATGCCAGTTAAGTATTATCACTCACAAGGTAAATCGGTAAAAAAGATAGAAGAGAAATATTTTTAATACACATAAACACCTCCATACCTCCTCGTATGCTTTTTATAAATATTTTAAAACTTTCATGATTTCTCAGATTCTTACCCACCACCCCAATAATTTGTTTAATGAATAGTACTTACAGTGCTAACCCTAAACCCCACCGGAAGCTCACACTTGAGGCAGACGCGCGATGCATTCGCACCGACCGGATGTGGTCGACCTACACTGACATGTCGGGTTTATACGACCAATTGATATAGTGATATCATTCTCATTTTGATAACTAACTGTTAATATTTAGTGAATGTGTAAAAGTAGGCCTTTTGTAGCTTCACGCTTTTCAGGGTAGGCAGACGGAATGTAGTGTTAAGGTATTCCGTTCCAATTTTGGCGCAATTCATGCCGCGGTTTTCCTTGATAGTAAAGCCAAAACATGAAAATTTAAATATGTCACTTTTTCGAATAGGAATCAAACCTAAGACCTGAATGGCCACTAAAAGTAGGATTAAGGTATTAATTGGCTTTAGTATTAAAAAATAAGGATTAAGGTATTAAAAGAATATAATTTGTTTGATGTCTTGAGATGCTCAAATTATTTACTCTATCTGTTATATTAGTAATCGTTCAATAAACTATATTTCTGTTATTAAAACAATAGGAATCAATTATGAATCATTTTTTAAATATTTTTTCAAAATTTTCATTCATAAATTACTAAATATACAACAATTAAGTCAACAAAAAAAAACGTAAAAATCCTAAAAAAGGCTAATTCGCCCAAATTCGTGCAAAATCTCATAAAATCAGCAATCACAGTACAATCAGACCAGATGGTGGAACAAAAGGACCCACCAGCCTTTGTCTGAAGTCTTGGATATAGGAAGCATGGCTCCAATTATGGTATCCAACCATAACTGGTGGGGACCTTGCAATTATGGCGAGAAATGCGCAGATTTACCTCATATGTACCTGTCACGTAAGAAAAACGTGAAAAATTAAATGTAAACAACTTTGTTGTTAGCGTTTTATGTGGATAAAAATGTTATTATTAGTTATATAAATCACTTGAGATACTTATAAGTAATGATTTAAATTATAATGCTAAATAAATGTAGGCAAGATTGTAAAATATTTTCTATTTGTTTTTGTTTTTAATATTTACATTATTATATGGAATTGGAATTAATTAAGCATTAAATATCTTTCGACTTATCATTAGACTTAGTAGACTGTTTATGTAGTGCCTTTTTTAGTTTCACGTTGTGTTCCGCATATAGTTAGGCAGAGGGAACCTGGGAACCTCGTGTTAAAAGACGACAAGAAATCGAATAATTTAGAGATATTATTTAAATACTTACAAATATTTTATATCATGATCTTGAGACGAAATCTGAAACAAAAATATTATGGTAAGTAATCATTTCAAATTGCTTGAATTCTATTTTAAATGTTATACGGTATAGACAAAAGGAAATGTCTAAATAACCGTCTTTAGCAAAGTAATATTTTTTAGCTAGCCGAGTAACCAGAGGGAAGAGAATGCTAAAAGTTAAAAATCGTTTCGCCTCCTCTTTCTGTCATCAACCTTTTCATACATGCCTTCCGGCCTCTGGAGGATCATTAGGATTTTTCGTGACCTTTCCACTATCATCGATATCCTCATTCAGAGTGTGCGGTGTTGAGTTCTGCCACTCATTACGCAATATTTAGGAAATTTGGGCCAAAATAGATCACGAAGCGTTCTTAGCGGTTTTCTTGAAAAGAGTTTCGATTAAAAGAATGAAACTGTAAAGAATTAGACAAATAAAGACAGGTTTCATAGGCAATTCAAAACTAGATTCTAAAATTTCACAAGTATATGTACTCGTATGTTTTATCGAACTAGTCATACGACCTAAAACAAAAGTAAGAAAACACTTTCACTCATTGCGTTCTTATCATTTGTGTGAATCTTTGTTTTTTTTAAATCGCGTAATGTGACAACCAGATGTTATGTAACATGGTCTTTCGGTCCCGGTTCTGCCTTTTCCTAAATATTTCAGAATTTTTACAAATTTTTTTAATAAAATATCTCCATTAGAAAAAGTGATTTTTGGGAATCTTTTCCTTTAATTAAAATGGAGAGAAAGAGAATAGAACAAAAAGCGACGAGTGTCAAAAGAATGCCTAAACCTGCAACAAATGCTAAATACGATAATTATAAGAATATATTAAACAAAGGTCACATCACATACTAGGTACTTGTAAATTGTACACCAACGAATCTAAGTATTGTCGTACAATATGCAAAATACAACCTTCAGTTTAGGAGGTCAGAGCAAACAGACAAACACAAACGTTAGGAATCACTTCCGCCTTATTTGAACGCTATTATTACAAGTAGGCTAAATATGTATAAATATATTTATGGTGTGTACACCCATTAAGGATTTCTTGCTTTCTCTAGTTAAACGTTTACCTAATGATGATGTTTGTTAGTTTTTGTAAGTTTGGGATTTTAGTGATAGTTGTACTGACAATACTGGTCAGTGATGTCAGTCCTAACTGACATGCTTCGCTCCTGAACATACAACATCTTAAAATCGGATTAAAAGCTGAAAACGGAATGTTTCGACAATAGGTTTTCTCTCGGCCTGCTATATGTTTAGCGTGGAGTTACAAAAGCAATCCTTGAAGCAAAACTTCTATATTTGCATAGTAACGTTTGTAATCGGACCTAGATATATTAGGCCTTGGAAATGGAAATATTAATAAATAATAACATATTCCCCGAGAGGGGATCGAACTCACAACCATCGAGTTAACACACGCTTTTGCCTACGACGATATATTTTTTACAAGCCTTTATTTGACTTGCCGTGGTAATATGTGTTAGTATGTGAAATCTTGCAAGCTCAATTTGACCCACTTCCCAGTACCAGGTTGAACTGCTTTTTGGATTACAACAGTCCTGATAACAATGAAATAACATAATTATAATCAATATTAATTCGGTAATGTAATCTCTTTTTTCCCGTACAATCTCCTTTGTGTGTTCTCCATACAACGTGACATTTGGCGAAGTGATTAGGGCTCAACTGGCACGCTCAAAGCGCCATAAATAAAGAACTGAACTGAAGTGAATATCAATTCGTCCACTATCACCAACTTCTTCATACATGAAGAGGTCCTTTTTTTTCCCCTAGCCTGCACCATCCCATTGTTGGGCAAAGACCTCTCTCCACTTCTTCCATTCTAGTCTATTTCGCGCTATTGAGCACCAGTCAGGCTTATAATGGTCCAGCTTGTCTCGCTATCTCCGTTTTGGTCTGCCAAATCTCCTTTTAGAGCTTGGAATCCACCTGGTAGAAGATTTCGCCCAAGACTCTTCAGGCATGCGGCAGACATGTCCGGGCTAGTCCCATTTCAGCATAGCGGCTTAAATACCCACGTCAGCGATTTTTGTGCGAGAGCGCAGTTGGGTCCTGCTGCTTGAATTGTGGAGGATGGACCTACAAATCAATATTGTTATGTCTAAAATGGCCGATAGTAAATAATAGTATAGTATATAAATAAGTATATAATAATCGTTACAAAGTTAGTATGACGCCAGATGTGGACATAGGATGTAGGTCAAAATCGTCTCGTCTCACGGCCTTCGTACAGTGGTCGAGCTGTGCGATATGGTCAAATATCATTTTGAAGTATCTAACTATATAAATATAACTAGCTATGAGTGATTGAACTATTTAAATTCACTTTTTTTTTATTTTCCCGCTGTATCCCGCAAGATAAAATGAGGGAAAACAATCTGTTCCCCACTTTCTGTCAAAATATTGCTTGGTGAGCAACTCTCGTTTTGTCTTCTTCGTTTAAATTAGACACAGAGAGATTATTTAAATAACTTAATGCTTGATATTGAACCCTCAACCTCCATTCTTATGGTCAGCTGCGTTGTAGTGCCTCCAGGGGCCTCGACTATTCAACTATTTATTTAAATATGAATTAGCTAACTATATGTGAAAAGGAACCTAATATCAAGACACTCCGTTATCCATCTTTCCGCTCGAATTAGACACATCAAGTGGTGGAACTCAACGCTGAATTAAATGTTCTTGTTTTGGGAAATTATTAATTTATTTACCGAAGTGGTATTCGAACCCACGACCATGGACCAGGTGACCTTTATGTACAAGATTTGAACTAATGCCTTTTGGAATTTAACATTTTAATATCAATTTTCAGTATTTTAAAACTTTTAAAAATACTGAAAATTGATATTAAAATGTATATTATAAACCTTTGCGAATATTATTTTAAACATTGTAAGTATATAACGTAATCGATTTGAGAATGTTCCCACGATTGAATATTGCTACAGAGAAATTACGTTTTATCGAACCTGTGTACGACGTGAAAGGTTTTCAGCTCTGACATGATGGGGTTGGGTAATGCTAATAAATAATATAATAGCTTAAATAAAAGACGGCCATCGTGAGAACTATGAGCGCAAGGGTTGAGGGTTCGACCTCTTCTCAGAAGAATAATTTATTTTCATTTATATAATTTATTTTTTCGACACTGAACAAGCAATGACTGGAAAATTTGGCGAAAAGAGGGGAACTGATTGTCTTAGGACTCGGTTGCTCCACTATCCTGCTATATAAGTGAAGCTAAACAAATATTCTATAAAGTAATTATTTTAATATATCTATTTTAATACTACAGGTTAATAGTAGTTGCGTAGTACACTGTATAGACAATGGTTACGGGTTCGATCTTCACTCGGGCCAATTAAATATTTTTAAACTTTACTAGCAAAACGATCAATTCAATAAAAATATTTTTTGCACTATATATTTTCAATACTAATAAAAAACATTGTTTTATCATCCGACCTTACATTCGTTTTAACAAGACAATTGTTATCAAAAACACGAGGTAATTTGCCCGACCTTAAATATACGTATAAAGTATAGCACTACCTCAAAAGATAAATAAACTGAGGTATTATCCTTCGCAAAGACTAAACTAGATTCAAGAATTATAAAAGTATTAGAAGAAAAAAATTGATACAGAACTTTAATACGCAGTTAAGTTTCGCTAAATACGAAATGTCTTTAAGCTAGAAGAAGAGGTTAGAAGGTCAAGAAATGAAGAAATTAAGGAGGATAGGTAGTGATAAGACACTATGTTCCCGACTCTTAGCAATTTACGAGAGCTTACATGATGAGTGACGTAATTCAATTTTCTTTTCTTGTCAGAGTGAGAAGATGAATTTAGTAAGGAATTCATTCACTCGGATAAGAATGAACTCACACTCGCGTAAAGGGAACTTAGTGTTCAAACACTCCGTTCCCATTAAGATGCTTCCATTCCCCACTTTATTTAGGAGGTTTATTATAGCAAGTTAAGCGTCACATCAAACTTTTACTATACTTTTATAATTATACTTACTTTTATTCTAATAATCATCCAAAAAAAGCGATTTGGTAAACATTTGTTATCACAAAGTTCAATGAACGCATTTTTCATTTCTTATCAGTGACAAACTAAATTACTAAGATAAGCCCACTGATAAGAGAGTGTAGTCCATTCATTATGCAACATAATTAAGTAACCGTTGCATCTCTTGAAACGTTATCACAAGATTCTTTGAACTAAGCATACAAAAATAGACAATTTTACTAAAAATTTTATAAACAGTTTAAAAAGTATGAGCTTTTTTTAAGTTTTACGTTGTATCCTGCACATAGCAGAGTAGGCACAGGGAACCTAAGGGAACCAGGGAACCTATTCTACATAAAAAATTGTAAAACAGTAGCAATTTTGAAATTAATATGAGGAAACGTTTAAAATTTTAAAGACTCGAACCCGCACTTTTTGGACGTTCTAATTATTCTTAATATGTTTCTCACTACAAAACTTACCTATTACCTTTATACTTACCAAAATATATAAGAAAAACGAGTAAAAATTGAATCTACAACTAATATCTACACTCACACAATCTACTATCTGCTTATAATGGTATAAAAAATAAGGAAAGTGAGGTCACTAATGTTAAATAAGGAACAAGTGGCTTTCTTTTTATGTTTTAATAATTTGCGTTTGTTGGAAAGTTTTCATGGCAACGCAGTTAGTGCTTGAGATGGCAGACGTCCGCCCACACTGTGAGGTCTTTGAGACGCGACCCATTCGGTTAATAATTTTCTTATTTTTCTTACCTAAACACTTAACTTTTCTCTTATATATTTTAGTGTTTATATTGTCTTTTTTTTTTAAAAAATGTAAAATTTAAAAAAAAAAGCAGAAAAGCATACTTTTTTAGATCAATAAGTGCTATATGAATGCTCGTAGCTATAAACTGTATGAGCCAAAACTCGAATGATTAATAGTGGTGCTAGGAGAATGGAGAGTCTTAGGTTCCTGCTGATGGAATACTAGCACGAAATACAGCATTATCATCCATACATAAATATTTGTATAGATGAGTATCAAAGTATGAGGTCCTTTAGGCGTCATAAAATCAATTCGTATTAGCAAACAATACATAGTGAAACAGACGGACGGACGAATTAGTGAAGTACAATGGCACATATAAATTAATTAGTATGCGTTTTGCCTCCGGTCAGTGTGCTGAGTGCATATTTTGGTTAGCATTTTTGTAGTTTATTGAACTAAACAGAATGTAGTGATCATTCACTTTGTTTATTATTTTCTAACTACTTAGAAACTATACATATAAGTCTTGGAGTCATTGTAAAATATGACAAATAAAAGTAAGAAAAGTCTTATTCTTGATATTCATCGCCATAAACCAGTAAAAATACAACCTTACAGATTAACATTATAAAAAAAACCTGTACAAGACAAAGTGAAAAATGTTCATGCGTCTCAACACTAACAAGCGCATGTAACAAAATGCACAAACATGTAAACATGTCGTACACAAAGAAATCACTCAATCGACTTCCTTGTCTAGTCCTGTTTATTGTATGAATTATACAAGTTTACTTTTTTAGTTAGAATATGTATATAGCCTTACGTTGTATTCCGCACATAGCAAGGTAGTCAAAGGGAACCTGGGAACCTAGTGTGAAGACACTCCGGTACCATTACGACACCTTAAATAAAATACAGGAATATATATGATCTAATAAGCGAAGAAGTTATAAAAACCGATTTAATTACTCGTTCCGTGTTGTAAACAAAGAAAACCTTTATTGCTTTTTTTGCCATGTATGTATGTATAATTATTATTCTATTATGTATGTATGTACGGACAATTGTAGCTACGTAACTAATATCTGTTTTTTTTTAATTATCATTGCAATCAACTTGCTGAAGTAATAGAGCTGAAGCTGTAACTTTTTACTAGTTACTTCACTAACTTAGCGTATTCTTAGCTTCATGCTGTATATATATCTGGACATCGAGAGGTAGGCAGAGGGAACCTGGGAACCTAGTGCTAATAATTCATTCCCATTAAGACACTTCCGTCGCCCACTTTCAATTCTTGAGGCATTATGTGTTTAATGGCCGAACTCAACGTCCCGCTTTGTCTCATTACCAGATTTAAAAAATTAAAGTGTTTATTTTATTTCCCCGAGAGAGAATCGAACCCACTACCTTTTTTAACCATAACTGCCTAAATTTTTATACGTTTCTAAAACAAAATAAATGTTTTTCTTGAAAAAATTTGAACTCAATATTTAAATTATTAATTTTAGGCACCCCTCAAGCTGTCATGTTCTTTTCAAGTCACACGTCATTAGACATAGAACATTGTATTGATGACTGTAATGTAATTCAATATTCTTTAAAGTCAATGACTTATTATATTTATAAGTTCCTACGAATGCCTTTGCACGTGCTGGCTCTGTTTCATATAAATAGTATATAATTTTATTTTTTTATATATAATTTTTTAGCTTCTCGCTATATCTCGCATATAGTAGAGGTAGGCAGACGAAACCTAGTGTTAAAAATCTCCACTTTCCGCCGAATTTTCGAAGCATTGCGTCTTAAGTGAAGGAACTCAATGCTGCGCTTTCCCTCGACACCAAAGCGAAGCAATGAAAATATTAGTGAATAATTTTTATCCCCGAGTGGGAATCAAACCCATAACCGTCGCGCTTACAGTTAGTCCAACGCTCGTGTCTCTCTCGTGGCTCGTATCAATAACTCAAATAGCTACATTTACAGAAAATTATACCAATGCAAACGAACAAGGCGTGTCGGTCAAGTGGCAGCAATAAAAGTCAAAGCCTTAGAACAACTAAGACTATAAAATTAAAAATATTTTATATTTGAAATATATTTCTATAATCAATAACATAAAAAGAACTTACTCTAAGTTCTAATATTCTATATTCATTAAAAAAATCGTTAGTTTACTAAAACAATGTAAATCGGTATTTAAGCGACAGTTTCAGAATTTAAAGGTGATGGTTGAGGGTTCCATTTTCAATCAAGGAAAAGAATTATTTCAAGATACACACTAGGGTATGGTCTTCTTCAGTCTTGAGTTCCCCTGCTCAACACGTAATGTCTCAAAACTTAAGCGGAAAATGAGGAACTGAGTGTCTTAACCCGGGGTTCCCTCTGCCTATCCTGCTATAAGCGGGATACAGCGTGAAATAAAAAAATAGCTGGTACAGTTGTATAGCACTTCCATTATTATCTCATCTTAGTGTTGACACAGATGACTGTATCGAAATTTAATACCGATTTAAGGTCAATGCCTTGTTTTGCTCTCAAATATTAGATCATTTTAATCTTATTACATTGCAATTACTAACAATTTTAAATTACTTATAGCATAGTTAGTATTTTTATATTTGTATTTCTTATATACGTAGAAGGTCTTTGATTCAATTCTGGGCAAAGTAAATTGTTTTTTGCTAGGTTAAAAAATAGAAAAATTCTTCATCATTCTTTCATTCTTCAGCTTCACGCTGTATCCCGTAGCAGGGTATTCAGAAGGGTGCCTATTGCTAAGACACTTCGTTCCCCACTTTCTTGGGGTATGTCTTCTTTTTCTTTCTTTCTCATTGTATACAATACCTTAAAAATTTGGCCGATTTGGACTCAATTGGACTGAATATATTTACAATTATTTTGGACTCAATATATTGAGTGGCTGTACTCAACGCCGCGCTCTGCCTCGTTATCAAAGCGAGGAAATGAAGATATTAAATATTACAATCCCTCCAGTGGGAATCGAACCCACAGCGTCACTCAAAATATCTATTTTTTAACCGACTTCTGCAAGAAAAGGAGGTTATCAATTCGACTGTATTTTTTTTTACACATATTAGATTTACGAATGTACGTATATCTATACTAATATAATAAAGCGGAAGAGTTTGTTTGTTTGTTTGTTTGTTTGTTTGTTTGTTTGTTTGTTTGTTTGTTTGTTTGTTTGAACGCTAAGATCTCTGGATCTACTGGTCCGATTTTCATTGTTTTTGTTTTGTATGAAAGCTGCATTCTTCAGAAGTGCTATAGGCTATATAACATTACATTACACATATATACTAATATATTTTAAAGTACTTTCTAATTTGACATGCAATTTATTCTGCCATGTTAATAACAACCGTCGCGTCGCTACGCAACCGTTACCGCGACATTTTTGATATTCATCCTTATAGAAAATAAATATAAGAGTCACTTTTTATCATTTCATCTTGATGGAAATTATAGTTTACTGTATAACATTCTGATAAATAATTAAGGAGATGTCACTGATTCCAAATGACCTAACCTACGGGCGGCACAGTATGACCGACGCGAACGGGCAGATGACGTTGACGGTTTTATAAATTTTTATACATTTTCGAACTATTGTAAATGTTTATGTAATTATTTGCTGTTTATAATTAATTTAAGCTACACTTTGGTTCTCTTCTTATTTTATTTGATATTGCCCGCTAAAATTATCCTGCTTAATAGAGAGAAATGTTTAGTTATTTCGTAGAGTCGATATCTATGTACGCACGCACGGAAAACTTTAGGTACTTTTTCTAATATTAAGAATTCTATATCCTTTAGTTACTTTTAATCCTTTTGTTGGTTAATTTCAATAACTCAGATATTTTTTTCTAATAATGTGTATCTACTTATTATCCTTTTTGATTGTTTAAGCTTAAATTTTCTTACTAATTCTATTGAAAATTGAAAATAATTTAATAAATATTCTTATAGTTGAAGCAGGCGTAGCCGCGTCCGGGTCCACTAGTACGTAATAAAACGGTAAGCTATGTATGTATATTTTAGCAATCGGTAGTTCTACCAGTTTTTTTAACCAAGGACGTTGGAAATGTAAATTTCATTAAATGTATCTAGGCGTATCTTATTTTGTATTACGTCTTCGTTTAGCATTGAATGTGTTGTACACTTCTGAGGTGAATTTCAAATGCTTAATTCTTAAGTTGATTCAATTTATATTGATTTTGGTATTTAGACCTTTTATTTATATAATTTAAATAAAAAAACAAATTGAAAGAAAACAGTAAAAATCGTTAACAGGCAAACTAAAAAGAAAAGAAACCAATCCAAAAAATGACATGCTAAAAAACGGAATCCAACGCCATGCCTTTTTTCACCTATCTCTAAAAGCGGGAATCGAACCTAAAACTATCACGTTTATAAGTGTTGATAGCTGATATAATAAATCCATATAATAGTAAATCTATTCATCCGTTTGTCCCTCTCACGGTAGCTTATAAACTAAGGTCATTAGGGTCACGCGGTCGGACTGACAGACACTTTCACAATTAGATATTAACATGCCGATGTACATACATATCGTATTGTATGCGAAAATTGTTAGTTTAGAGTAAGAATTTAACGTCGATGCGAAAGTACGTACCTATCATTATTGTTATTGTTTAAGATTTGATCTTGAGATCTAGTGTTAAGACACTCCGTTACCCATTCAGACACTAGGTCCCCTCTGCCTACCCTGCTGTTTGCGGGATACAGCGTGAAGTTGATTCCATTAGAAAACGTATAAAATTTTCATATAGACCGTGTTTCCTATATAAATTTTCTTTCTTGCTCTGTTAGACAAAACGCGGCGTTTAATTCTGTCGCTAGTTACGCAATGTCCTGAAAATGGAATGGTACATGGGAAAGTGAGTATCCCAACACTAGGTTCCCTCTGCCTACCCTAACATGAGTACAGAAGGGTGAAGCTGTTTTTTATAGGTTCATGAATTCATTGAATTCTGTAACACTTTCACCTACTCGGGATTCGTACCTAGAACTTAAAAATATTCCTACATTAGCTAAATCCAATAAACATTACTCCTTGTTTATACAGCGTGTTCACAATAATTTATTATCTAATAAGTATCGACACTTAACACGACACCAAGCAAGGGTGGAATTGTTTCTTCTAAACAACAGGTAGATTGTACAGATAAGAGCCATTACTTACAACTTAATAAACTAACTTTCCCTTTCAAATAGGGAAATGTCAAATGACATTTAAGTTAAAATGAAGACAAAGAAAACAGAGGTACTGCGGCGTTAGGTTCCGTTATCAAACACGCAATGGATGACTAGAATTGATTTTACTTTAATTTAATGTACTACAGAAGGCCCGATTGCAATTTCTGCTCCGCTACTGCATTGCCTCGACACCAAAACGAAGAAATGAAAATATAAGTTTAAATAAATATTTAATTTCTTCGAGTGGGGAATGAATCCACAACCAGTCGATTTTGCAGCACACTTTGTGCAACTACGCCATCAATGGCACATATATATGTACTTATATACTAAATATTAATTTAATATGGTAAGTCTCATTCTAGGTCACATTTGCTAGTAGGTATGTCTTATGCAAATGAATGCAGTTTAGTAATTCCAAACAGTAAATTATCTATAATCACATACTTTATGTGTTTTTTGCAATTAATGACGAAAGTTCAAGGTGAAATATTTTTTTCATTAAGAAATTTGTCTGTATTGTTTATTTAAAAATTCCTTGGGAACGTCTTTAGTTCAGATATTTTTACGCTGCTTCTAGTTTCACGTAGAGGGAACCTGGGAACCTAGTATTAAGGCACTCCATTCCCATAAAGACACTACCATTCTCCACTTTCCACAGGATTCTGGAAGTATTACGTGTTGAGTGGCGGAACTCAATGCCGCGCTTTGCCTCGTTATTTGACCGAGAAAATAACATTTTGAAATTTTTCATTTTCTCGAGTGGGAATTGAACCCACAGCCTGTCGAGGTAACAGTCACACGCTCGTGCCCCTGCGCCACGAATGGTCTCAAATATTTCTCTAATTTTTCAATGAAAACCAGCAATTCTTGAGATTTGCGCGTTCAACCAAACAAACAGCTTTATAAAATTAGTAAATATAAATAGGTACATATGAATATGAATGAAGGATTGATGCAATATGAAAGTGCGAAGGTCATGTTTGGAGGTTGACGAGAAGATTGTAGGGAGTCGATAGGTGACGGATTGGTCACGAGACTTGGGCAACCGCTACTGGACAGGGTACTTGTATTATTATACTAGCTTGTTTTGTGGTTTTGGTTGGCATTGGGTGTAAAAAAAAAACATTGTTTTTATAAAAATATATAAAAATGCAACATATTGCCTTCTTAAGGCGTAGTGGCGAACAGTCGTGCAAGTTTGTAGAGCTAATCATAAATACTCTTTCGTTAGTGACTGTCTACTGTGTCAGACAACATGCAGATAGAAAGACGCGGCGTTGAACGCTGAAATTTGACATGTAGGAACCAAGGAGCCTTCCTTTTTGGAGATGTAAGGAGCACCAAAAGAAATGATTCCCAAAAATCCTACAGGAACAAGAAAAACCAATCCTGTTTTAGCAAGTTAACTTTCATAGTCCACGCGAACGAAGCAACGGGCTACGGCTAGTGTTAAATAACAAAAGACCAATACTCGATGGTTTTACTGTATACACACATAGATGATAGAAGAGATCATCCGTTGTCAATCAGCCATTTTAAAATGAACTTCCGATATATTGTTCTTTATGATCAAATGTATGACGATGAAAGTTCATCTTGGAGTGGTCTAGTGGTTATGCAAGGTAAAATTTCATGGAATTTAAGTAAAACTGACACGCTTGTCACGACAATGTGTGGAAATATGTGAGATGGTAGTACTGGTATGGAGAGATGGGAAGTAAACAAGAATTGTATTAGATAACAGCTGTTCATCTTCTTGGCAAGGTTCATGTAACAGGTAAGGAAGAGAGATACTTGAGTTAGAACACTAATATCTCTGTTCTCTAGGTTCCATTGCTACTCAGGTGAATGGATTATTTTTATTTCCTCGCCTCGGTAAGAAGACGGCGCGCGGCGTTAAGTTGCGTAAGGCGCCAGGAAGGTAGTATCTATTGGCGATATAACGTGAAGCTTATAAAATAGCTTATACATACATCTATATGAACTTTATATTTAAAAAACAAATTTTACACAAAAAAAGCCAAAAAACAAAAACCGCTCAAACAATGAAAACAATTGACTCACTGTTCCATATTTACTTAACTAAAGTAATCGATAAGATTTGATTCACTTTGTTATTATTAGTCACGAGCAGCTGCGTTATGTTCTAAATTACATGCCTTTATAACGCTTGTATGCTTGTAGAATGTAGGTGGGAAGATATAGGGGTAATTACCTACACGCTGTATCCCGCATATAGCGGGATAGGAATAGGGAAAGTGTTAAGACACGCCGTCACGTTACGCACTATTATGTTGACGCGTATATATTATGTATGGTTATCTTTATATACATATAAATATATTTCTTATTAAATAAATATGTATGCATCCCATAGAGTGTGGTGGCGAGAATTGGGGTTGGCCTATATCCAGCGGTGGACAAAAGATGGCTGTTGATGATGATGCATCCCATCTCTACAAAAACTATAACTGAGTCAAATTTCATTAAAAAATTATATATAGGGGGCTAATCCCAAGGACTACTTTTACTCTCATATCTTCAACTATTTTTACTATATTTTCTTCTCATTTTTGCCTCATACCATTGAATTTCAATTATCATTTTTAAAATCAATTTTTCTCTATTTCTAAACTAAACCAAGGCTTTCATATCTTATCTTGCTAATATATAATTATGTTTTAATTAAGTAAACGTAATTTTAATTAGACATAAATTATTGACAAAACATAAAATAAATAAATATATAGTTTATATCTTTTTAAATTTCGTCACTTATCTATAAACAATTTAGACAAGGCCGTTTGTTATCTAAGTTGATGATTTGCCAATCATTAATGATGATTCATTGCGTTGATAGTGGAAATGGATAGTAATTTGTCTCTATTGCGGAAACACCTGTCGTTTAGATAGACGGTAAAGTTTTATATCCACATGTAGCAGGGTACGCAGAGGGATCCTAGTGTTAAGACACTCCACTTCCCAGTTTCCGCCGATTTCTGGAGATCTCTGGACACCAGAGCGATGAAATTAAAATATTAAATATTTCATTACCTCGAGTGGGAATTGAACTCACAACTTGTGCACACGCTTGTCTTGTATCGCGATTGGTTTTAGTTTTTTGGTTATTAATATTTCATTTTTTACTAGCCTTTACATCAAAAGAACTAACTAAAAGTTATGTATGACACGTGTTAAATTTTAATTGCCTGAGGTAACTTTGACCGCGTGTACAGTGTGGTGGGTTACTCCGAAGTAATTAATGTCATAGTAAAGTACAGTTTTCCTCGATATAAATAGACTATACAGCACAAAAAAATATTTATTTTTTAAATGAAATTATTGAAATGTGTTTTTTGTTCTCGTTCCGTTCACTTTATGTTTTAATCTTCCTATCTTATGCTTTTGCATAAAATGTAGCATAGAAATATGCAATAGAGAACAGTAGTTCAATTTTTCTTTTTTTTTCATCTTCACGCTATACCCCGTTCCCTAAGCATCAACCAATGAACCATCAAAACTCAACACTGTACTTGTTACCAGAGCGAGGAAATTAATATATTTCATTCTCTCGAGTGGAAATCGAACTCACAACCGTCGCGATTACCATCGGATGCTATGCTGTTGCTCCATGACGGCCTCTACCTAACTCCAACACATATCCATTAAAACAACATATGCAATAGATGATTCAACATAACACAACATAAACATAAATTAATTTAATGCATTTATTGCAATATTTTTACGACAAGGAAGCGGTCATTCGCGTGAAATCAAAGTCACGCTAAATTGTACTGAATTGTGATGTTAATTAAGGTCAATTTGGTTTCCTTAATCATTTCGTCTCAAACATGCGCCTGCGCCACTCTTAATACACTCATGCATGTACAGCTCCATTAGGAATACTATAGAGTGTGTGTTGATAGAAGTTCCAATATGAAAAATATTCAGTATTTTTAATTCGATTTGTTTATTTATGAGATATAACACTACATGTTTTTTTTCTCAATCTTTGCAATTTTCAGGATTCCTTAAAACTAATTAGATATTCAATTTCAATATTTTACTTATTAGTACATTAATAAATTGGATTAGCATAATTTCAAAAAAACAATAAAATCTTTAAGTTTTATTAAAGAACTAGTGGACCCGGATGCGGCTACCCCTGCTTGAATTATAAGAATATTTATTAAATATTTATTTTTATAAGGATGAATATTAAAATATAAGTTCATTTTGGGTGACGTTTTGTTAAAACAACAAAGAAACTTTGCAAACCGGTGCTTAGCAACGACGGTTGTTACTAACATGGCAGAATAAATTGCATGTCAAATTAGAAAGTATTTTAATTTGTTAGTACATATGTGTAATTTAACACTTCTGAAGAATGCAGCTTTCATACAAAACAAAAACATAGTATATCGGACCAGTAGATCCAGAGATCTTAGCGTTCAAACAAACAAACAAACAAACAAACAAACTCTTCCGCTTTATTATATTAGTATAGATAGTATATTTTATAGTTTTAAAAAATATTTAACAAAAAAAAAAATATTTCTTAGCCACTGTTGATTTTCTTTCTCGATTTCTTTACATTTTTATGTAACTTGACGATTCAAAAGTACATGTAATTTCCATAGTCTGGATTTCATTTGAAATAACATTTTTTATTTGACGCACGAGTATAAGGATGTGACTGTAACGACGCGGCTGTGGGTTCGATCCCCACTAGGGAAGCCTCCGAAAATTCGGTGGTAAGTGGGGAAGAGTCTTAACAATAGGTTCCTTTTGCCGACTCTGCTATACGCAGGATAATGAGCTATTATTTTACATTAACAATGATTATAGAAGCCATTTCTACACTATTATAGGTCTGCATTTAATTTTAGACGAGCTAATACAAACGAGTAATGCTGATCATAATAGTATGACGAATTGATACATCCAGTAATCCAATAGATGTTTGAGTGCTCACGCCTTTGAGATATAAAAAATGTCAAATAAATATATTATTTATATATATACTAGCGGCATAACGATGTATCCCGCTTATAGCATAGTAGGGGTGAAGGGAGAGCCTGGTGTCAAGACATTCTACTCCAAATTTGAGACATTGTACGTTGAGTGACGGAACACAACGTCGCAGTTTATCTAGCTACATATTTGTGGATGAGGAAAAAATATCTAGATATTGATGTAAGCTACTTTCCATCTAAGGTCAAGATATTTTGTGTTGGACGGCGGAACTTAACGCTGCACTTTGTCTCAACATAATAAATTATAATATAAAATTTATTTACAGAATTTAATATTATCGACTGCTAACGTATCAAAAACACATGTTAATATGACCATTTAACAACGTACCTAAATAAAGTAAATTAATTTGTTTTTATGTCGCCATGAATCACAACACAATTTTAAATGATTCTGACTTTTAGTAATCTTAAAGTTGTTGTAATTAATTTATTAGCTGGCAACTCCTGCGCAATTCTGTTAAAATATGTTTATTTATATTCACGCTGTATCACGCACACAGCAGGATAAGCAAAGAGCCTCGGAACCTAGTGTTAGAACACCCCGTTCCAAAAAATTCTAAAAGATCTTTTCCTAAAGGTTTTTTCTTCTAGTGTTAGATTCGAGTCTTTATTTGGTTTTGCTAATTAACCATGCGGGCGAAGCCGCATGTAAAAATTTGTTTTGATTATAATGGGGTGGGGAAAAAAAAATACTTCCAATAATTAATTTTCTCCAAAAAGAATCGAAACCACTGTGCCTCGATTACCTTTATTTACTGTTTTATAATACTATTTTACAATGAACATACTCCCCACACAGTTCCTCTCCACTCCCACTCCTAGTTAGAGTAGCTAACTATAATATAGCGTTTAGTATAACAATTGTAACTATCAATTAATGTGTCTAATCAATTTAACTATTACAATTGACTGAAGCAAGTGTTTTCTATTGTAGTTTAATTGATATTGCGGAAGCCATCAGTGAGGAGCGACGTCGATTATATATTACTAGCGGACGCGCGCAGCTTCGCTTACGTATTTAGGGGTGAATTCTAATAAACCATGAAACATGTGTTCAATGAAATATTTTTAAGAGTCTAAATTTCAAATTTTATAAAAATCGGTGGCGATTTAAGAATTTTTCCATACAAACTTTCAACCCCTTATTTGCACCCTTATGGAAAGAATTCTAGAAAACCATGAAACACGTGTTCAATTAAATACTTTTAAGAGTCTGAATTTCAAATTTTATAAGAATCGGTGCCGATTTATATTTTTTTCCATATTAACTTTCAACCCCTATTTCGCCCCTTTAGGGTTAAAATTTTCCAAAATCCCTTCTTAGTGGATGTCCGGATTACGAAAGTAAACATCTGTCCAAATTTGACGTTTCTACGCACAGCGGTTACGGCTGTGCGTGCGTCTTACCTCAGTCAGTGAGGACAAGTCCTTTTATATATATAGAAGATTATTTAATTCAGCTTCACGCTGCATCCCGCATACAGCAGGATAGGCAGAGCGAATGTAATGTTAAGATTTGTTTAGGTGTTTAGTGTTCTATCAATGCCAGGCTTTTGCCTTAGTGCCAGTGCGAAGGAATGAAAATATTAATAAATAATAATTAATTCCCTCGAGTGGGAATCGAATCCACAACCGTCGCGTTACAGTCCCACCCTTGATCGACTTTACAATCATATTGCGACCTACCTACTGAGGTCAGTCATGGCGCAGAGGTACAGATGTGCGGCGTTAAACGCGACAGGTTGTGGGTTCTACAATGAAATATTTATTTTTTCTTTTCCTTTCTTCCTCTTTATATAACACGGTTAAGGGCGTCGTTCCGGAATTCGGCAGAAAATGGGGAACGGAAATATCTTAATGTGAACGGAGTGTCTTAACACTAGGTTCCCAGGAACGTTGCAATACAATATTAGTACGTACTTGTTTCCACTATCGATTACGTATGCGGTCTACGCTAGCGGGTCATTGGCATTGAACTTCACGGATGTATTTCATATTGTGATGTGGTATTGCATGTGAATATTGCGGTTTTAGAGTTTAAACTATCCGCTTTGACGGAAAATTGGGAACGGAGTGTCTAAACACTAGGTTCCCTATGCGTACCTGCTGTTGGTGGGATACAACGAGACGCTCTAGCAACAATGTGTAGAATCAGCTTAATTTCTATTGAATAACTTTGTTTTAGTTTAGATAATTCCTCAAGAATTCGGTAGAAAGTGAGAAACGGAAGTGTCTCAATGAACTGAGAAGTGACTTAACTAGGTCCTCAGGTCTTTTGCCTACCCTGCATGGAATACAGCGTGAGGCTGAGATAAACACCACATTTTTAGTTAAATACAGGAACTCCGTAGGGTTCCACGCTTTGTTTTATCACCAGAGCGAAGGAATCAAAACATTCTATTCCCCCAAATGGAAATCGAACCCACAACCATTTCATTTACAATCGGGCGCTGTGCCGTTTTCCAATATTATTAAGAAAAACATATATTGAAGACGAAACAGGCAACTAGCTAAAACGCTTCAGGCATTCATTAAATGAGAAATGTAAAACGATTATGTGATTTGATTTAAACAAAACTACTTGTCATTAAGTAAAATATAAAAACCGCCTACATACAAAATTAACAACATGCCATAAATTATACGTTTGTTTTGGCTATATAAGAGTCTAGAGAATATAAGAGTCATTACGCGAGAGGTTATGGGTTCGATTTCCTTGGGAAATTAAATATTTAATATTTTCACTTCCTCGCTCCGGTAACGGCATCCAGAATTCGGCGATAAGTAGAGAATGGAAGTACCTGAAAGGGGAACGCATCCTTCTCTACTACTATTCTTATCTGAGATAAGAGTTTTACTTAAGTATTCAGATTAAGATTTGAACTTACTTCTTTATAATCTACTTAAGTTATTCACACTTTTATAATAAATGTTCTTGGTGAGTAGAAAAATAAAATATTGAATATATGAATCCTTTTTTTCTCTTCACGTTCTATCACGCATTTAGTAGGGTAGCAAAGGGGAACCTAATGTTAGAACACTTCACGCCCCACTTTCCGTCGAAATCATTTAGGCATTGCATAATACCAGAGTAAAAAAAATAAAATAATAAAAAACCTGAACCCACAACCTTCACGTTTAGAGTCACACGCTCGTACCAATGAGCCACAACGACCTCGTATATTCAAATATCAATTTAAATTATTAATTGAAAGTAAACCAAACATTCCCATCGTGGCCGACAGTTTATGTTCTGTACTAATAATAATATGTAATGATCTACTTACGTATCACGACTCTTGAATTGTAAACCAGTGTATACATAATTATAATAGTATTTTTTTTCTTTTTCAGCTTCACGCTGTATCCCGCATATAGTAAGAGAACCGTATAATAGGGCACTCCGTTCCCCATTCTCCGTCGAATTTTTGAGGCATTGTTTTTTGAGTAGCAGTGCTTAATGCCGTCCCTTGGATTTGGTTCTAAAGTGAAGAAACGAAAATAGTAATAAATAAATTTAAGTTATCTATATATATAAAAGGACTTGTCCTCACTTACTCAGGTAAGACGCGCGCATAGCCGTAACCGCTGTGCGTAGAAACGTGAAATTTGGACAGATGTTTACTTTCGTAATCTGGACATCCACTAAGAAGGGATTTTGAAAAATTTGAACCCTAAAGGGGTGAAATAGGGGTTGAAAGTTTGTATGGATTTTTTTTTAAATAGCCACCGATTTTTATGAAATTTGAAATTCAGACTCTTAAAAATACTTCATTGAACACGTGTTTCATGGTTTATTAGAATTCACCCCTAAATAAGCAAGCGAAGCTGCGCGCGTCCTCTAGTTATATATAATTGTGCGTAAATATGCAAGTGTATGCGTATGTTTTAACCAGTAAATCGTGGAATTTACAGCCCAAAGTAAGCTATTTTAGTTTTGGAATTTTATTAAGTTCATTTTCTCTATAAAAAGTGTCTTAAAAGACGAACAGACAAAAAGACATAGAGACAGACAAAGTAATCCAATCCAAAGAGGTACCCTTTTTTACGGTACAAGGCTCTAAAAATACAAGCATTGATGACGAGTGTACCTAGTATTATTATTTTAGTATCGTGTGAACAAAGCTTAAGCAATTCGTTAATATCGACCCACTCAGCCCAGCATGTATCCATATTCTAATGAATTTTGTGGTGTATTTATAATCAGGTTAGTAATGTCTGTATTTTAGTATCTAATAACAATTATTCATATTGTTTGAGACATACTTTTGATGATTAAACTATTATTTTTATTATAAGTACGTACTTGATTCTAAAATTTAACTTTCTTTTTAATAATTAAAGAGAATTAAATTATTTGGTATCACTGGGTTTTGTCGTCTGCACGCTATCGGTAGGCATAGGAAATTTGAGAATGTAGTGTTAAAACACTTCATCCCTGCCACGACCTACTTTGGCCTGGGATATAGGTACATAAAATTAATAACTTTCGTTCTTTTTGAAAAAAAAAAAAAATCTTCTGTCACTATATGTATTTTGCATATTTACATAAGTGTAGACGAAACTTAAGTAATAAACATATATTCATATTAGGTATACATGTTTAGTGAAAACTGACCCACTTATAGCTCAGCAGTTTGTTAGTTGACAATAAGTACTTACATCCTGATTAATTTTACAGCATATTCGCAATGAGGTTAATGCCTTTTCTTTGTGCGCATAGAATTTTTTATTGATGATTCTTTTAGTAATGTTAGCATTATTTTTTTCTTTTAGAAACAGGATTAATTTAAGATTTTTCGTACATGAGTAGTGAAAATGTTGGATTTTGTATTCTAATAAATTTAGATATTTTCTTTTTCTGGTTGAGTTCCGCCACTCAAGACTTAGGCGGAAAATGGTAGATGGAAGTGTCTTAATGGGAACGGAATCTCTATGGGATACAACGTGAAGTTATGATAACAGTAATAGTTATTATTTTACATTTCTTATTATATAAAAAATACATGTAAAATTTGTAATTAGGATGTAATTAATAATTATATATTAATAAGATTAAATAAATAATTTAGAATTTATAATTTATTAATATAAAACAAATAAACCTGTACTTTGTACAATAAGATAGAATTTGATTGCAAAACAGTCAATGTATGCAGTGGACGACATTATCCAATTGAGAATATAGTCTGTCATATAAATCTTAATATACTCTTTAATCTATGGGACCCTTCCTGTTATAATCTGTGGATTAGCTCTATGGAAATACATAAAATAAATTTCCATTCATAAAAATATTTATTATGTATTTAATTGAATAATTTCGTCATTTATTTTTTTATATCCTTTCGAAAATATTTTTTACTGTATGTTTTATTTATGCTAAATTTCGTCATGTTCGTACGTGAATTATATTCAGTTTGAAACAAAGTTTAAACTGAGTGTCCTTTTAGAGGATTACGCAGCCTTGTTAATATTTTATTTGCATTGCAAATGAACGTTACCAAGAACACGCGGGGTAACACAATTGTCTCTAATTATATTGTTCCAAATTTATAATATCCAGTATGACTAACACTAATATAAATAACTTAGAAACAATTGACATATTTGTTTTTTTATTTTAAATATAATTTAATACTGTACTTAAAGAAACATCTTTAGGCTGAAATAATCTACACACATGCTTTAAAAAGTATATTGCCATCAATAAAAAATGCTAATGTCACATTTCCCGCCAAATCGCGCAACATTTTTTTCCAAAATGGCGCTCTTGACAGGTGCTCGACACGGCACGGCGCCGACTATTTCGATCTTCCTTTTTTATACAGATATAACGCCGCCACCCATTCAGACGGGAGTTCCAATTAAATATTTTGTCTGTGGCATGTGCTGGTCAAATATTTCAGTTAATTACAATTAGTAAGTGAGAATTGTTATATTTTGTACGTTTTTTGAAGACTTAAATGAGATTGGTGTGGGTTCGATACCCATTTTTTTCATTTTAGTTTAAGCTTTGAAATTCTAGAGGCATTGCATGTTGAGTGGCGGCACTCAACGCTGCGCTTTACCTCGTTACCAGAGGACATGAAAATATTAAATATTTCATTGCTCGAGCGAGAATCGAAACCACAACCTGTCGCTTTACAGTCTCAATCCTGTTGCCCTGCGCCCTTTATTTACAAAAAAAAACATGTAATTACGTCGTTGTTGAATCAAATCAGCGATATAAGGAAATATAGTTAATTTTAAGTGTAAAATGTAATATTTTTTATAAAATGGTGAAAGTCAACAGAAATATCATTTACTAATTTTGCTCACAAAAACAAATATGTGACCCACAATATTTGCATACTAATATAAATATTTAAACAATTGTTTTAGACACTTGATAAATGCACGCTTTACTATTTTTTATACTAGAGACTCCAACGCGGCTTCGCTCGCATAAACTTAATTTTCCATTATAGTCTAAAGATAATATTTAAAAGATATACCTATATATTTTTTAAAAGTCATACGATTTCAGTTTTTATGTAGATATATCAATTGTGAAATATTACAGAATTAATGCAACTTTTTTGTACTAGTTCAGTAATTTCCTCGTCATTTCAAGGTAAGCGTAAATAAAAAAAATGTAATTTAGAAATCTTCATAATTATAATGTTTGAAATATGTAATACATAATATATACATGCCTCATAATTCTATCTGTATTACAAAGTGCCAAAAACAAAGTTCTGAGAACAAAAAACATCAGATTCAAAATATATTTTATTAATATATTTTTCAATTTAAATTGTCTAACAATAATATAATTAATTATTTATATTTCCTCGCTCTGGTAGACAAAGCGAAACGCGGGGTTGAGTTCCGCCACTCAACACGCAATGTTTTTAAAGACAGAGTGGGGAACGGAATGTCTTAACATTAGTTTCCTTTACATATATGAAAATGCTTTTTGCGTTTTATTAAATAAAGAAATGGAGAATAAAAAAAAACATAAATTTTTAAAGCGTCCTATAGATATTTAAATATATAAAAATCATGGTGCTAATATTTACACTATCGTAACTATGGCCACAGTTAGGGTCGACGACCTGCAATAAAGTTCCTAAAAAATCAACTATTAAGTGGAACCAGAATTATCTTAATTTTGAATCTCTCTATATAAATATATGTAGTGAGTTGGAGAACGCGAAAAAATACTAAATGAGTAATACGGTAGAGCTAACGGTTGATATGGTTTGTGTGGTACAGTTTTTGATATGGAAATATTGTTTATTTCTAGGACAGTTACAGTTTTTTGTCTTAACGGGGAGCAGAGTGTGCTAACACTAGGTTCCCAGGTTCCCTTTGCCTACTCTGGCTGTGTGCGGAATACAGTGTAACGCCTTAACTCAATAGCTTTTTTAGCTTTGCTAACACACTGTTGCACAAAGCAGGGTAAGCAGACATTTCTTCACTTTCAATCCGAATTCAAGACAGCGGAGCAGCGGAGCTTAACGCCGCACTGGCTTATCACAATGAGCAAGAAAAAATCGAAACTACAATCCTAAAAACTATTTTTTAAAATTTATTATATCATTTATAGTAATATTATTTCAATAGAATGACATCATATTTAACGGTCAGTCAGTTTTTTATACCTACCACTAGGTACAGGAGCATTATACAATATGTCAGCAAGGTATTATTAATCTGTTGTCAGTACTAGGAATCGAACCAAGGACGCCCGCCTCGACACGTTGACACTAGTGACATTAGTTTGATAGGGTTATCAAAATATTTTTATTTGGCTTAATATAATAATTATTATTGTATTGTTTATAAAATATATTTGGCAACCTTTATTTAAGATTGCTAAATATATTTATTAAATGTTTATTACTTAATTTATATTTTTTTATATATTAAATATTATAGGATGTATTTATATAGGTAACAAAAATTGTCTTTAATCCGTTTGCCACCTTCGCCACTTTTTTAATTTCATGATATACCTACGCCGTATATAGTAGGGTAGACAAAGGGAACCTAGTGTTAATATACTCCGTTATCCAATCTCCTTCAGGTGAATTCTGGACGCACCAGACCAGACCAGGCCAGAATATTAATTTTCTCGATCACCAACCAGTCGCTTGTGCTTTTTATCTTTTATCAATATTTCTTATCGCAATATAATTGGGCATCCCTAAGAAATCACTCGTAGGTACGGAGTTATATCAGACGATGCGACGCAGACGCACATACGCCTGTCGGAATTCATTTAGCTGTGCACAAAGGCTACTAATAACACTACAAGTAAGTACCTACATTGTTTAAGTAGAATTGATAGAATTAATTTGATGAGATTTATATTGTAGCCATCTAATGTTTTATGTAGAAGCAAAAAGAATAGAATAGAATAAAGCGTAATGTTATTTTTTAAATTTTAAATCAAAATCAGTTTCAAGCTGTATCCGTTGTGGGTTCGATTCCCGTTCGAAAGATTGTTTTTTTTTTTCATTTTCTCGTTCTGGTAACAAGAGAAAACGCGGCGTACGGCGTACGGCGTTAGTTTTCTTTAATTAGCCATTTTATTTCTTGAATAAAAAAGTAACAATTGAGTATATTTCATACCTTTTTTTTAGGTATTTTCGTGCCATTTCAAAAACCAGGATGGGGATAACGAGACATAAAAGCAAAAAACGGGACAGTCCCAGAGCCAATATGGGACGTCTGGTCACATTAGGTATGCGGGATACAGCGTGAATCAATTCAATATAACACCAAACACGTTTAATAAAGTAAAATATTAGCACATAAGATAAATTATACCATGCTACTATCATTTATGATCTATCAGTTATAATTGTTAGAGAATCTGTTATTACGTATTTTATAACACGCTGTATGCTAAACTATTATAGTTGCGTAAGTAATGTATCGTTGTCGTAATTTGAGACATGAAACGGTAGTCTGTGTTATGGGAAAATGTTTGTTATAGGTATTTTAGCCTTATTTTAATTCAAATGTATTAATTATATTCTGTAAATAATAAATATTTATTTTATTTCACATTGTAGCACACGCTTAAAGGGGAAAGCAGAGGGAACCTCAACTGAACATGAACCTGCTACCTACATCTACATATATTACTCTCATCAATTATCAACAATGAAGCTGGAGCAAGAATCTAAATAAACTATAAAGACATGTTCTGTTAATGACTTGCGGTCTCAGGTCGTGAGGTTAACTCGAATAGTTGGCGTGATTTGTATAGCTTATTCCTCTTACTAGAAATGGTTTTATTATTTGATTTACTTAATATGAATTAAGAAATTATATAGACACCGTCGTGGCCCAGGGGCACAAAAGTGTGACTGTAACGAGACGGTTGTGGGTTCTATCCCCATGATAAATTATTATTTATTAATATTTTCATTTTTTCGCTCTGGCAGCAAGGCAAAAGCCCTTTGTTGATGCGTCGAAAAGTGGGGAATGAAGTGTCATATCAGCATTCTGGTAACGAGGCACACCACGGCGTTGAGTCCCTTCACTTACGCACAATGTCTCAAGATTGGACGGAAATTAGACTTAGCACGAGGTTTTTACCCTGCTATGTTAACTACAACAAAAATGTATAAAAACCAATCCTGAAAATTTGAAAAAAAGCACCCCATTTCAATCCACACAAATAAAACCTATAATTTCTCTTAATTACATTTAAAAACATAAATTCATATTTAAAAAAAAAACCAAAACGTAACGAAAAAAAACATCTATGTCAACGGAATGCAACGATCAGCAACGATCATCTCAACGGCTGCATTCCTCAATACTTCTCGGAATAGGGCCGCGATTTATTTTCGTATGGTGTTGATGTCACTCCGTTGGGGCACTTCTTGTGGAATGACGTAATTTTTACGTTTTTTTATGGAGAATATTTTAATGGTTTTTTTTTAAATTTATTCTCATTTTTTTTTTTAGGTATTCCCCGTATAGTAAGGCGTGTAAAGAGAATGTAGTGTTATAATATTCCGTTCTACACTTTACGCCGAATGTTCGACACATGGCGTGTTGAGCGGCGATATTCAACACCGCGTTTTGCGGTAAATGCGGCGGTCGTGTCTTCGATTCCCATTTGGGGGATATAATAACTGATAACAAGACAAAGTTAACACACAATAGTTCTAAAATTGGATGAAAAGTGCCGTGCTTCTTTTACACCAAAAGTTCACGTTGTATCCCACTTATAGCAGGATAGCCAGAGGGAACCTATTGTTAAGTCACTCCGTTCTCTATTTTAAATTTTAATTTTATACAAAAAATATACCGTCTAAAAAATAAAATTTTTCTACTTATATCACTTTACCAAAAGTACAAAAAAATTGGTAAATCCAGGATAATCCCATATTAGAAGGACGTGAGGATAGGTCGGGGATTCGATATATTTTTAGAGCTGTCGTAGAGTTTCCTAAACAGGTGTACAATTTGTAACTGTAATAATATAGAATTTAAAGAAAAGATTCCACATAATACATATATGTATTATTTTTCAGTCATTTGATATCGTTTGATAGGTTTTTGCTTCTTTCTGTGTCTATTTATGTCCTTGGTGGGGATATTTGGAAAGAAAAAACGACCAAATGACCTGATTTGGTTTTAATATTTCTTAAGCATTGAAATATTTTTAAAAGCATAGGTAATTGTAGAACTTTTTTTTTAAATAAATTAATAAACCATTTTCCAATTTTTAGAACAACATTTTATATTCAATTAACATAACCCAAATCCAAAACTCAGTAGGTACATGTTTCTATCGTTACACTGTAAGTAATGTGCACTGTGTGGTTTTAGGTTCCATTCCCATTCGGGGGAATTAGTTATTTTCATTTGCCCGCTCTACTAACTCCAGTGGACTCCCAAAAGCTTCAACTTAAATAATAACTTCATCAACTTAAATTCACCAACCATGGGAAACTTTGTGGTTACAAATCTTACTCGCAATTCATATCTTACGTAATCAGCAAAAGCTCACCAAATCTAACCCCATAAGCTTACAATTTCGTAATATTTACAAAATTTGTAAGAAAATGGTCGTTATAGTAATTTATAATATAAAAATTAACATAATAATACAATATTTTAGCATTTTAACAGAATTCGTCAACAATATGTTGCGTTGGTGTACCAAATATGGTCAAATAAAAAGCTGGGGACCGTTCGTTGGTTATAGCGACGTTATAAATTTCTACGTTTCTCGTTCTGCGGAGAAACTTGTAGCGATTTATTTTTAACAAGTACTTACTTAAGTTGTACATATGTTTGATATATTTTTTATGTATCGCAATAAGATATCGTATAACGTTAAGCTCGGTGATTGTAGGTTCGATTTCCGTAGGTGGGAATGAATTTTCATTTTTTCACTTTGATGAGAAGACATAACGCGTTGAGTTTCGTCAATCAACACAAATTATTTAGTCGAAAATTGGGGAAGGGAGAAATTTTAATTGTAAACGTGACAGTTTTCATTTCGATTACCACTTGGGGTCTACCAACGGAGAATAACCGAGACGTCCCACCCACGCAACAATGTCATCAATTCTACGAAGTTTTATTATTATAATAATAATATAATATTCATTAAAATTCTATTAATAACGGATATTCCCTTATAAAATATTAAGAATATGACGAATACGACAAAGTTAGTTTATTATTACTCACGATACAGACATTGGTGAATCACTTGACGTTCTCCAACTATTCGTATGCATTTCGATGTACAATGTCAGTGTCGAGATTAAGTTATTTCGTTATTATTAGCATCACTTGAGATGCACCCGCGGCTTCGCCCGCTTAAAGTTATTGTT
>HE669572.1:36536-92828 GCA_000313835.2 Heliconius melpomene melpomene
ATATATATATATATATATATATATATATATATATACAATTTAAACTTATTGTTATATTATAATAATAAGTTTGTTTTTATTGATTCTAGCTCTTGGTAGAGATTCGAGTAGGATTCGAGCTGACGTTGGTAATCTTCGGTCAACCCTTAAAATATGCTTATATTTAAAGGTATAATTAATTAGCGACTATAATAGAGTCAAAAATCTTTTTTAGGCCTCCGTGCTTTAAAAGGAAAGATCGCAACGCTTATAAAATCATTTTTCTGTCGGTTTGTCCGCTTGTTAAGTCTGTTTATCTCGAGATATCTTGGAGATATCAAGCTGAACCCTCAGTTAAGCAAGGCGACTTGCACTTGACTGGCTTTTGTTATGAAAAAATGTTATAAAATATTGCCCCTGCGCCAAAACACCCAAAAAATTATATAATAAATATAAATTTAAATTACAAACTTATATAATTTATTAAATAAATGAAATTAATATCAATTTGTCCTTATTCTTTTGAATTTCGTAACAAAAATGTTACAAGGTTTTGGTTTTGGTTTTCAGGAGAATCTTCGTTACTGACGCATCTTCCATTAACTGTAACTTTTGTGACGTCATAGCTCATTAAAATCGTATTATTTCGTAAATCGTCATCTTAGGCCCGTATTTATAAATCGCTCTCAAGTCTGAGATCGGCCTTGAGATGGCTTTTTCATTGATAAATATATAATGTATAGTTGATGGCTGTTATCATATCATGGTAATATACGATAGAAGCGGTTTCAAATCCAGTTTGAGGAGTATAGTTTTTAAAGCTTCACTTTTTTAAAAAAATGTAGATTTCATGTAAATGAGCTTAACAAAATGAGGAAATAAACATAACTTCACAAAACACCGAAGATTTGTTAAGTTAAAAGAGTTATTATCGATATTTAATATCTTATGAATCACTTTTAATATACTACTTACTATATTAGTTAAGGTCGAACGTAAGGTTAACTATAAAGTATAGAGCAAACGAAATTAACAAGAAAAAATATTTACACCACACAGACTCGAATCCGCGACCTTCAGTTAATTATTGACAGTCGTCAGCGTTTCGGTTAAACGTTTATTAATATGATAAAATTATTTTAAAAATATGAATAATAATTATATGCAAGTTTTAAAACGAAAATAAAATTATATGTTACATTTTGTTTTCCTTAACGTGAGGTCATGTTTATTTGGTCCACTTTCGGGTCATGGTCAATATGAAATGTTCATTAAACCATATGGTTCTTTCTGCTCTTATCAGTGACATACTATTATAGTTTTGTTTTCACGCTTTTTCACGGTGTATCCCGCATATAGTAGAGTAGGCAGAAACAAGCTAGTGTTAAGAAGCTCCGTTCCATATAAGACACTTCCGCTCCCCACTTTCCGCCGAAACTTCCAGAGCAGCAAAATGATAATTATTCGTTCCCCCAAACAAGTATCGAACCCACGACCTTTGTATTTACATTCAAACGCTACCAAACATACTAAACAAACGAAATCTATATTAAATATTTTTTTTATCTGATATTTAACGTCCATTGCACACACAGCACATATAGCACATATAGCACATACGAGTACGTACAAAGTTGTCAGGATCGCGATACGTTAAGGTCGAGTTCGGCTAGCAATGACCCCTTTCGCCATATAAGCGCGATTGCGAAAACCCACCTTAACATTCCCGCGAACAGATGTTCGTGAAGGTTGCTGCCTACTTGGATGCTTATTGGGCTTTATTTTTCTCTTTTTTTTTGTAATTTATATAAGAACCCTTTTGTTGGTAATGACGTTATATAAGTCTGTAGTGGCTCAGTGATAGAGCTTCTGACTGTAAAGGTGTAGTATGTGGATTCGATTACCATTCGGAGGAATTAATTATTTTAATTTTTTCAGAGAGAAAAAATAAAAAAGAAGTTTCGTTTCTGCGTTGAGGTTCGCTACTCAACACATATTGTCTCAAAAATTGGGGATGTAGTGTTTTAATACTAGGTGCCTTCAGTCTACCATCTTCATTTTTCTTACGATTTTAATCGATCATGTCTTAAAAACTTAATTTTCTCTCCTTTCCTTGCTACGCAGAAAAAACATCAAAGCTTTTTGTTTTTTTTTTTATAAAATTTATTTCAATTAATGAATAGACTGGGAAAAACCAAGTTGTGATATCGATTTTTTGTTCGCGTGTTACTTGAAAATAGAGGTAGTTATAAAATTATTACCCCTACAAATGACTGACAAGGTCAAAGCTAGACTAGGGTTATTTAAATTTATGATATAAGGGTGATAGCAAAAAGTAACATAATAACAAATATCATGACATTTTTATTTTCAGATATTTTGTCAGCCTTCATGGTAAGAAAAAGAAAGAAAAGTGAAAACAAGAAAACTGCTTTCTCCACTTTCTGCCAACTATGACCCAATATGAGCAGAAAAATAAGACAAAATAATTTAATTTTTAAGTGCTAAAATTATAAAAATTACATATTCATAAGGTAAGGAGGCCAGTCTTGGCGCAGGGGCACATAATTTGACTGTAAACGTGACAGGTTGTGAGTTCGATTCCCACTCAAGGAAATAAAATATTTATTATTTCCATTTTCTTCACTCTAGTGCAAGTCTAGGCAAAAGGCAGCATTAAGGTCCGTCACTCAAAACATAAAGCCTTCTGAATGCGGCGGAAATTGTGAACGGAGTGTCCTAACACTGGATTCCCTCTGCCTACCCTGCTGTGTGTGGAATACAATGTGATGCTATAAAAAAGGTAAATAAATAAAATAATCTAATACAAATATATCTCAATAAAACACTACTATGTCAATATTATATTCGTACACATGTTTATGCAAAATCAATTAAACATCAGCTACAAGCAATAACTCAATTTGTATGTGACAGGCTCGTTTCTTCACCGCTAAGTAAACTGTTTACTCTAGTTTGGTACAATTTGTAAGAGTGCGCGACACAACTACACTAACCATGACAGTTGTGGGTTCGATTTCCAGTTGGGGTAATTAAGTATGTATTTTCATTTTCTCACTCCAGTGCAAAGATAAATCGCGGCGTTATGTTCTGCAACTCTACACGCAATATTTCGAAATTTGAGCGAATATGGGGAATGAAGTGTTAACATGTCCTTCGTTTGTGTAATATTTAAGTAGTGTTTGTGTAATATATGATAGCAATTCTAATTAATATTTTAACATTGATTAGATTTAAATTTGAAGTTATTTACAGTGATGAATGGCTCTTCCTTTCTTTTCTTTCTTTTCCGTATAAATTTCAGAAAAGTCTTTTTACCTTACCTAGTTCACTCCCCAAGGAACCTACATACTTAATTTCAGTGTTCTATGCCACATAGTTCTACATGTATATTGTCTATGAGTAACGACCAATAATATCTCCTAACCTTTATTAGCTAAAATATTAGTTATCAACTAACACTTAAAAACACAAAGATAACTAATAAAACGCCACCTCCTACAACCTGTTCGTCCACAGAACTGGTCAACCAGCGCTAAGTGAGCGCAATTGTGTAATTCCTATCAATCGACGCACAGTGCGCATTCATTCGCGTTGTCAACTTGTATTACTATTCTATGTTTATCTACACTGTACTGGGTCAATGCCAAAATTACAAATACTTGCTAATATCTGTTTTTTTTTATCTATATTTGGTATTTTCTAGATTCGTTTAGCTTCATTGTCTATCCTACACATAACAGGATAGGTATAGGCAACCTCAAGTTAAGACACTTCCGTTTTTTTTTATTTATTAATTATTAACGCTTTATGTGTTACTACACCGAGGAAATGAAAATAATTGCATATTTCATTCCCCGGAATGGGAAAGGAACCCACAACTATCTAGTTTACGGCCGCACGTGTCGGTCCACGACGGCCTCAGTTTTTTTCTTGTTTGTTATATTTATATAAATACGGATACATCACGTTAAATTAGCTTAAAAATATTTACATTTTAATATAACCTTTTAAAATCCTTCCTGCTAATTAATCTTGGATTGAATATAAAAAAATATTAACTTAACTTTAATAAATAAATACATATTTAATAAAAACTCTAATAAAAACATATATGTAATTAATTTAGTATGAAAATATAGTGATTTTTAAACTTCTAAAAAAAAGTAACTATCTCATTTATATATCTTTATCTAACTTTTAATCTCATACTAAGTATTTAGCAAATCGGGTTACCGCTATACGATAAGTTGATTCAGTTAAATAAACCTTATGAAAGACCTTAATTTAATTATACAGTGTTACACACTCTAAAGTGCTATTTGTAGATGTAAAGTAGTAATCGATAAGTGATATTTTTTTTTACTCATATTTACTGCTGGATTCGAACTCAGTACTTTTTACTTTTACCAATTTAAGATGATATGATAAATATATATTTAGGTATTTGAAAATTCCTAGGTATTTAAAATTCGAAAAAAATATCTTAATTCACAACACACAATCATTACACTGCAATGCAAAGAGCATAAGGAAAGATTGTTTCTCTCCGTTCTCCTCTCATTTGATGACTTTATTTTAAATTCTAATACTTATCAAGAAAAAATCGTAATTTAAATCTTATTTCGAGTTGAAAAAAATTTTTTTAATAGGAGAATGAAATTACAGATAGCAAAAAACTTTCTCATGCCCACCGGAAATAGTGGCAATAAAGAAAAAGTAAACAAATATATAATAGACTTACCAAAAAGGGAGGTATCTCACGTCTCATACACCAGCACAAACCACCATTGCCACACAAACACTCACTATTTATTATATTATATTATATATTTCGTAAAAAAAAATCACATCGTAAAAAGTCGAAATGATCAATCACTATGCACTGTATTTAAGTTGAATTCTCGATGAAACCTGAAACAAAATGTATTTATTAAAATTCATAATTATTATTTAAATGCAAATAATGTTTAGTTTTAAAACGTGGAGGTTATGTATTTTAGCCAAATTGATTAAAAAAATATAAAAAACATACAGTTGAATTGATAACCTTTTTTTCTTACAGAAGTCGGTTAAAAGGTAGATGTCAGTGTAGAGACACTACCCATATTAAAGAATCCGTTAGAAGAATGAGAAATTGAAAATACGAAATATTTCGTTTCCTCAACTAGGAATCGAATCCACAAGCTGTCGCTTTAACAATCGCACTGGGTCTCTAATTATTAAATCTTCTTATACATATTGAAAAGAACTATCATTCTTAAACTATAATCTAATCTATAACCATAATAGTATAGTAAAAAGGAACTAATACTCTATATGTGAGTTACAGCTTTCTACAAATACCGCGGCTCCGATAAAAGCCCGGCTATTTTTAACTATGAAGTGAACCGAGATAAATAATCTTAATTAAAATTATTTATTTCCATATAAGGTAATGGGGAAATGGTGTTGTTTAATCATTGAGAACGGTAAGCAATGTAATGAATGGCCAAGATTACGATCGGTGTTATAAAAAGGTGTGAATTTACTCCCTATGGCACAGTGGTAAAATGTCCACATTTGAAGCTCTCTAAATTTCGTAGTACCTAATATTTTTTTTTCAGCTTTCATTTAGTCCTGCATATAACAGGTTAAAAAAAGAATTTAATATCAAAATACTTAATTTTTCGTTTTCCGCCCAAATTCGAGACATTAAGCGTTGATTGGCAAAATTCAACACCGTTGACTGTCCTTATTATACTTCTTTTGTAATAATTTTTTATCTAATAATAGTGCTAATGCTATCATAGCGAATTTTTAAAAGATGGCGCAAATATGAACTTGGAGTGTAAATAAAAATTGATGACATCAATCTGCTTACACAAAGTACAAAAATTTGGGAGGAGAGGAGTGGGAAACTGTATGTCAACTTATCACTAGATACTAAGACTAACACTTCCCTTTTCCTTTCTCTTCCCTTTCCCAAACCTTCCCATACAGGATAAAGCGCAAATATGCCAAAAAAATAATAACAATTTCATTTAACGAATTTTAAGAACCCTCATATTATAATTTAAAATAACCAGCTTCTAAAAAGCAATTACACTATTTAAAATATAATTAACAAGAAAATTAGGTGGCATAGTATTTAGAATTTATGGCAAGTGTATAAAAATGAACAAGTTAGTCGAGTCGCGGTAAGGTGAGGTGCGCCCGCGCATCCCACGCGCAGCCTTGGGACGCCAACGCTGGCGTTTCCGATATTCTAAACTGACTGCTTTCTATGAAAAACAATATTAAAATTATTTATTACTTAGTAAGATTTGTTTGTGATTGGTTGTTAATAGTTTTTAAGCTATCTTTGTGACGGCGTTGAACTGCGCAACGAGGTGGTTGTAGGTTCGATCTCAATTCAATCATTGAATTATATTTTTTATTTATTTTATTTCCTAACTAATGTAGACATAATGCAGCGTTAAGTCGCGTTACTCCAAATGAATTATATAGTATTTAACTTACTTCCGGCGTGAAAAGCATAGAACAATTTATCGTACAGTCTTAAACGTCTAACAGCAAAAAAAAATATAATATATATTTAGTAGTATAGTGCTGTTTTTAAATCGTTTTCCTTATTAGCTATCATAATTTATTTATTTAATATATTTTAAAGCTCACAAGCTAATCCGATTGTATAGTAATAGTCAAATTTGTAGTGTAAACACAACCTTATACTTAATTATATCAAACAAGTGTTCCGCTTGCGGCTTTGCTCGTTCGGAGTACGTTATATGTGGGTATCATACCCAGATATAAAGCTATCTTATCTATATCTTTCGACTAACTAACTTTAAAAAACACATATTATAAAAATAAGTCTATTTTAGTCTCTAGAAGACTAAACTAGACTTAGACTAAATAGAAATAAAGCTTACTCAACCATTAACTAAGACTAGCTAATAAAAAAATAATCCATATAAATGTTTCACATTATTATTTAACATTAGAAATCGTTCATCGAAAGTGAGATAAAGTAAGTAAATACGCTTAATGTTATTAGTGTGTAAGGTCGAGGTTTCTCTAGTTAACGCCCTTTTTACTTTCGCTTTAGTTTTATTTGGAGAACAGTTTTTATTTCTACTGTCCCTTATGGCACAGCGGCACATTGTCGGGCTGTAAAGGCGACGGATGTAGGTTCGCTGTAACACTATTATAATCCTAGAACTAAGAACCTAGTGATAAGACATTTCATTCTCATTAAAATAGTTCCATTCATCTTTATCCGCCGAATTTCGGAGGCAGAAATCATTGCCCCTTTACCAGAGCGAACAAATGAAAATATTTAATATTTAATTCCTTTGGGTGGTAATCGAACCCACGACCACCGCATTTACAGACACATGCTTGTGCCCTGCGCCATTACGATCTCAAACAATTTTATATAAAACATATATTTAATTATTTGGTGTATAGAATGTAAATTATTTTTGAACAAAATTAAGCATGATTGTTAACGTGATGGTTACAGATTCGATCCCCATCCATGACAATAAGCTATTTAATTTCCCCACTTTGGTAAGAAAAACCATGATGTTGAGTTGCGTTACTAAACAGTGCCTGGAATTGGAGCAAAAAGTGAAGAACGGATTGTCATAACACTTAAACTACCTGCTGTGCGGGTTTAAGCGTGAAACTGATAAAAAAAATCCTGCACAATTTTAGTTATATTAGTTAAATTCTAAAACAGTCATACAAACCCGCGGCTGGCAACTAGTGACTAAGGTCGATATTAGTCACGCAACTCACGGCCATGCCTTATACGATACAGGCACCGCGTACCGACCGACAAACATCTTTATTATATTAATACAAATGTGCTTTCCGTTTTAAAATTACAACCATATTGTAGAACTATAGTGGGGCTTGGTTGAAAATAAACTGGTTATTTTTAATATTTGTATTGTTATTCCACAATTATATAAGAATAATATTTTTTTTGGAAAAGGTACGTAACGTAAACGTAGCGGGATTTGAACTTACAACTTAAATTAGTAAAAAGCGTATAAGAATTTCGATGTAGCTTGAAAAGAACGTATGACTTAATAGTAAGAGAGCTAGGATGGTCCAAAAAGCGCATGTTTTTATTTATATTTAAATAGTTTTTTAATTAAATTATAGACGGCTTGTTTATCTTACTGGAATGTGTCAAATGGAAGTTTTAACCTATTTTTTAAAATATTTTAGAATATTTTTAATAAGAAACATTCAATAAAGCTGAAAAAGCTTTACAAATCTGGATCACAAATAAAAATATCACCAAAAATCGAAATGACAGATATAAAATGTTTCACAAGAGTGCTTACTATATAAAGATAAAGATAAAGAAAAAGTTAACTTGTTACTTAAAAAACAATATTATTTAAATATAAAAAAAATACATAGTGACATGTCACATTTACGCAGATAAGGTATCTTGATTTCCAAAGTAAAAGGTAAAAAGTGGTATTTTTTTTTAAATAAAACACTTAATTTTTACAACACTTTCACTTTAAATATGCAAGTAAAATCCTTATTTCTTAATTAATTACATGAATTCTTATTGCATCTGTTCGTGCAGTTGTCCTAATTACTAAACTATATTTAAATATTTTTCTTTGTATGCGAAGAAAACTTTAAAATTGATGAATTTATCTATTTTCCTTTTCTCCGTTCATTCTTAATTGATGAAATTATTTTTATTAAAAAAATATTTTTACCTACTTTAAAAACAACAAAAAAGTTTCTTAGTATTTAATCTCCGAATAACGTACACAAACCACGTTTATCAATTTCTTACTATAAAAATAATGATGAAACTTTAACAAACCCAACAAAAGATAACCATTTTTTGCATCCTCCAAACCTGCATCCCATTCAACACAAATCTATTGATAATCATAAAAATTCCACCCTCAATAACTGTCAGTTCAATAAAAAAACAATTAAGAACCCTCACACGTTCGACACTCGAAGCGTATCCGCTACCACCGACATACATCTACAAAACCACTAGTTACCTAAAAACCACCCTTGTGCTTCTTATCCATAAAGTCCGATACAAAAAAATGTAATATTTTATTTAATTTGTAAATATATGTGGAACTAATATCATCTTTATGTTAATTTGGAATAGATTGCAAGTTTGTTTGTCCGTCTATCATTCAATTCAGCTTTCAGATCAGGAAATGTAAGGAAAAAGATTCTGTTACTATATTTATTTTGTGATGCCGTTCAACTATCTCTCGTATTTCTTACTATCAGGTTATTAAATTTTATACTACAACTAGCGGCCCGTCCGCGGCTTCGCCTGCGTGACCTACGTTATTATTAATTTCTGTCTCCATGAGTACCTACGTCCTATAAGTGACGACCATGCAAAATTTGATACTCCTAGCATATGTAGTAACGAAGCTTCATACAAACTTTCCACCCCAATAACAACCCCTTAGAAGTCGAATATTGCAAATTCCCGTCTTAGCGAGCACCTACGTCCTATAAATAACTCCTATGCAAAATTTGAGATTCCTAGCACATGTAGTTTCTGAGATTTCGTGATGAGTGAGTGACCTTTCGATTTTATATATATAGATGTGTTTTTATTTTAAATGTAATATATGGGCGAAGTTTTTGTATTAAGGACTTACTTTTTTAATATGGGTGTCTGTATGTCTGTCATATGAAATTATAATTGATCTAACTTCTTCGATTTTTTTTTTCATTTTAATCTTACATTTTTTCATATTATTTATATCATTTATCTATTCTTAAAAGTATTGTATTCTTTTATTTACATAAAAATGTTTCTTCTCATTAACATCGGCTTATATTTAAAGCGGTTAAGTTAAGTTTATTCATTCATATATAATATAATCTGTAAACATAATCGATCCAGATAAGATTTCGTGATAACAACAATTTCATACGTTTGATATGGAACTAGTTTTTATGAACCGGATTTTGCATACAGCTGTTATATAGAATGGGATCAAGAAATTGGAAGAATTTAGTAGATTCTAGTATTTTGATTTGAATACCATATATACTACTCTCTGCCTACACTGCTGAAATTTCTCTTTGTAGAGAAATTGCTTGCTGGGTTTACGTAACTCAACGTCATATTTTATTTAAGAAGATCAAAGAAACTCTGTACTTATACATGTAATAGTAAATATTCCTTAGAATGAGAACCAAAATGTCTAGCTAGACGAGTGCAACTGCGCCAGAGTACCTCTCCGTTTCAATTGCAATAAATGAAACAGCTTATTTCGTGTCAAGTTAATGTATGCAAATATAAATTGGATTTAGGAATCTAAAGTTACTTTTAATTAAGCAAGTAGTCATTTGAAAAAGATTATAACATAATTCAGATTAGTTTACACTGGATTCGATTCCACTATCACTTAACACGCAATGCCTCGATAATTCGGCGGATGTCTTAAAACTAAGTTCCCAGGTTCCCTTTGCCTACCCTAGCTACGCTTTGTGGAATATTACGTGAAGCTAAACATTATATTACCTTATATTAAAAGGTGTAAATAATAAACAAAAATATTTTTTTACTTTGAATCAGTAGTTCCTGACATTAGCGCGATCAATCAAACAAACAAGCTTTAGATTTATACTATTAGTATAGATATAGACTTTCGCCATACGAACTTTAAAATTTGATACCATAATATTTATTAAAGCAATAGCATTAAGGGCTTTCTAGCAGATAAGAAAATTACCATATTAGTAAAATAATATTGATATTCCGGAAACATTTTACGGAAAAGCGATTAATTTGAATTTAAATGTACTTATAGACCTCTCTTTTTTAAGAAATCGTTCGTTCCTTCGCCAATATTAAGCTTTTACGATTTTCAATTACAATCGCTGTATACGATTGCTTTTTCAATATTTTTTAAGCATTCAAACTAGGGCTAGCCCTATCCCTTCCAGCTTCACGTTCAATATTAGTGTAACACACTCTCTTCTCTATTTTTCGCCCAAATTCAAGAAATTCATATTGACTGACCGAACTCAACGCCGCGTTTGTCTATATAACATACATCTCAGATAAGATTTGAACCTACGACCCATTTATATTAAAGCACAGTCTATCCCCGCAATGATAATCAAATAAAATAAGAATATTCATTCAATTTCGAAAATTAATATTTACTTAACGTTTTTAGCGTTTGATCTATTTCCCGACGAGGAAGCGATGGCCCTTAGAATGTGACCCAGCTATATTTATTCGACGTAGCAAAACGCACCTTCCGTTGAGTTTGTAACCGACATCCGCCATTTCAAAACTATTTTTCTATGTTTTTTTTATTAGTTTTTGGTATTTTAACAAGACGATGTGTTTTATTTAATTAGGTGTATTATATAGTATAAAGTTTTCTTTATTTAGTTTTATTTTTATAAATATGTCATGAATAGAATTAACTAAAATATTAATAATAAAGAAAAATTAAGTCTGTAAAGGACCGTCGCGGAGCGGCAACACCCGTAGGTTGTGAATTCGATTCCCATTTGGAGTAATGAATTATTTTCATTTGCTCGCTCTAGTAACAAAGCAATGTAAGACGTTGAGTTCTGTCACTCACTTGAAAATTGGGTGAAATGTGAGAAACAGAATATTTTATCATTACGTTCCAACTGCCAGCCATATGGGTCAATATATTAATAACTCTTTTAAGAACTTTTTTAACTAGAAAAAGATATTTTTCTATTGAATAGTCCATTTAATGAGGTAGGCTATCATGTTAATCGTTTTGATAAAACTCAATGTACCTCCTGTCAAAGCTAGGTACCTCAGCCACTTGATGGACTGGAGGAACTGGATGTGTCATACACCACTTTTAGTTATTTCCATTTGACAACGCGAGCGATGTCACAGTTAAGAACTAGTTTAAAATACACTTAACATAAAAGGGATTTCTTTGAACACAAGACCCACTAACCCAAAAATACATCATTTAATGAAACAAAATGCTTATGAATTATTCATAAAGCCCTATTCGGATCAATCGATTCTCGATATAACCTGACAAAGTTAAATGACAGCATCCGGCCACTAATAGTGACTGAGTCAAATGACTTTCGCCTTTCGTAGGGTTATATTTGTAATAGTTACAATCGCATCGTTTATCAATGTTTTGAACTGTGATTTCTCTTAATTTTGGTAGTCAATATCGATTTCTTACGGTATTCGAGTTAAGATTATTATAATTATATTTTATGATGTTATGTTATTTATAAATATGTTAAGTCTAATGAGAATTTCTTAATAAATATTTGTATATGACATTTGTAAGATAAGTTACTTTAAATGTAGGTATTAAAATTTCCATAATAATGATTAAACTCTTGTCTTGTTTTGGAAAATCTTGTATTTAATGATTTTGAGACATTAAGAATTCTTATAATAAAATATTTGACAAACGAAAGGCTACCTACAATTACTATTTAAAAGTGCATATCTAGAGACAATCTAACTATGTAAAGCCACGCCTTCTAAGCGTCTACCTTATATTTTCAATGTTATAGCATAGTATACTTAAAATAAATTAAATTGCATTATGAAAAATATTATTATGGTTATCGTAATACGGTACAGGCGTAGTAGTGGGTTCAAATTCCGATTAGCTTTCTAGTTTCATTCTGTGTCTTGTATAAAACAGGATAGATGGAGGAACCTAGTGTTAATAGATTAAGTGCCGCATTTTCATCGCACTTCTAATTTTTTATTTTTTTCCTGTGACCAGAGCAAAGAAATAAAAAATATTTTTTTCGAGTAGGAATTGAACCCATAGCCGCCGCGTTTACTACCAGACGCTGCACACCATAACCGCCTTTACGTTTTCGTCCTTCATTATGTCTAAGAAAAATACTGACTAATAATAAACCAAAATTAATAATAAGAAAAATACTAGGGTTAACAGGATAATGTATAACCAATTGTATAAAATTATTAATAAACCGATTGATTATTCATTCACGTATGAATAAAATGGTAACTCATTTATAGTATTTCGTTTATCTTTCATTTATATACTTAACGTGTATTTCCTTTACTTAACACTTCATTTTCAAAGTTTAATGTAAATTCGTAATTATTATACTATATTAGTATTTATTAATCTTAAGTACTGTTTGTACTGATATAGGAGTAATAAAAATTAATACATGAAACCTAGATGATGTAACATCGTCTAGGCTTTGAACCCACTACTCTAACTCACATTGGCTAGAAGAATTCCAATTATTAAATTATAATATATTTATATTTATTTTATTTATTTATTTATAACAAAGTATGTACATTAAAATTAATTATTTTTCGCGGTCTTAAGCCCGAAATATAGGATAAACCTATAGATAGGATAAACTTCCACATATCCCAATTTTTTAATCAAACCCATGACCATCAACAAAATAAACAAAATACATTTCTAACAACGTATCTTTTTGATGGACGTATAAAAAACACGTTTGCCTAATAAATGTTAAAAAAGTGTAGTACCATTTTATTTTAGTGTAGGCTGAATAGTTGTATACGTATGTACGTATAATCGTTAAAAGCAATAGTTGACATTGACAGCTACAAGTGAGTTGTCAGATATACCAGTTAATTTGCATCCCACGCGACTGTTTCGGTTATAAAACCTTTATATATAAAGTTAACTATTGGTTTTGTAAATTATTTATATAAATATATGTATAATTCGATATATTTCTAGCTACTTGTGGGGGCTAGGTGGTCCGTGCTCACAACAGGGAAGTCTGTTACCCACTCCATAACATTTACTAACAAAAGCCTGAAAATTAAAGATTTTTTTTATACAAAAAGATTAATTTAAATTTAACTAAGCCAAGGGCAAGCCAAAAATTACTTCAGATACATCAATGTCCATATAGGTTCTAGGTTCAAAGACATAAATTAAAATAAATAAAATATGTATTTTCAAAAACACAAGCTTTTAGGTTTTTGTAAATATTGGATCAACTGTCTATTTTTGTTGTTAAAAAATATCAATGTAGCGATTGTGATAAATATTTAACGTTTAAATTTTATATCCTATTTTTCCTATAACCTATTTTTTACATAACTAATATATATTTTTTCTACTTGGAAATTACTATGAGTTCAAATTATAAATGTACCTTAAAACATTAAGATTCAAAAAGTATCAATACGAAAATTATATCTTTTGATAAAAGAAATGGAATTGATAAATATCGATTTTCCCAAACACAGTATATCTAACCTAACTAAGTATATGACACAACCTTGCGAGTATCTTAATAGGTATTTTATCTAAAACTACACGTAATCAGATTTTTATATAAACTGCTATCTACTGATAACAGCTAATGTATGTACATACAAATCTGAATGGTTCTTTTATATTTACAATCAATTTTCTCGATAAAATTTGCTAAAATATACACTAATTTTAGTCTTAACTAGTTCTTTCTTTTTAATACTGTATTACTTAGTAACAATAGTTTTTTCTAAGGTAGAGAAGTAATTTTATATGACCTAAAGTACTAATTATCATATCATATTCGTTGTAAATTTACTATCTTACGTATAAATGTTTACGTCCATTTTTTATCTAATGATAAATTTTATTATGATGAAACAGTGGCTTTCATTTTTTTCTCCAGTAAGTTACACAAAAAATATAAGAAAAACATAATATAATAATAATAATACTACCATACCGCTACCGCTACCATATAAACAAACTTCATTTTGAATAATTTAAAAATCTAACGACTCTATCCAAGGTGACACTGTCGACAATATAATTTATGCGCACAAAACCAAACAAATATATTTAATAAAATAATTTCAATATCATTTAACACAATTTTCAAATGATCTCCACTTGAAAATGTAGGGAAAAACACAAATATAAAAAAAAACACTTAAGCGAAATTCTCTATTATTAGCAAAGGCGACACTACTGAAAACAATTTTACACTTTTAAATACAAAAATTAGCAACGGTTAATTCATAACACATCCGTTTATCCGTATTACATAATAAAAACAAAAGTGACATACTTAAATCAGCAAATTGTAAACGTCAAAATTTGCCGCGCGCGTCTCTTTACTTTTTCTTTTCAGCGACGCGTGCTAACAAGCTTAGCGTCGTGAGCGTACTGCCGCGCGTCCTTCGACTTTCACTATAAGCGAATAAATAATACTTAGTGTATGGCTAACTTTAGTTCAGCTTAGGCGCGGTCTGAATGCCTAACTAAAACTTTATTGTTATAATTGTTTGATTTTAATATTATTTTCAATTATTTTTTATTCCATCGTATTATGATAGTAGTCTTTTTTAATTCTTTTATGTATTATTTTTCTATTTGCTGTATATTCACGATTATTTCTGAATTATTCCCAGTATAAGAATGTTTGTTATTTAGAATTTTATTAAATAAAATTTTTATATGTTCTTATATTTTTGGTTTTATTTAAAAATTATTGTAAAATTACAAGATATTATCAAAAAATAAATAACATTTTATATAATTAAAAAGATAACAAACTACTTCATTAAATGAAAGATTTTATATATAATTATTTTTTTTTTCTCATAAGCCAATCAACCATTTTTTATTACAATACTCATTGAGTTTATAATATATGTTGACGTCTAAAAATTTAAGCTTAGACGGATTCAGATCAAATTGTCAATATAATAAAAACAAATAAAACCTTAGAGCTCTACATACAACCAATAATACTATACCTCGTTCATGGTAATTTATATAGAAATAATCGAAAATAAAGTTTTATCATGTTTTGACAAATAAAATTGGAACAACATTTTTCTTTGAAATAAAAGAAAATGATGGTAAAACGCTCTATACTGAAAACTAATGAATAAATACATGTCATGTTATTCTAGAAATGACTATTGTATTTAGATCAATGGAAATCTTTAAACACGTGTTTCCAGTAAATACCGAAGAAGAAGCTGCGGAAATGCTTACATAAAAGACTTATACGATGTGAGAAATCATACAAACAAACAAACAAAAAGACCGCCATCGTGTGTACTGAATACAAAAGTGACATTATAATACAGGGCACGTCGCGTTATATAACTAGGTAAGCTAGCTGCATATTTCCTCCAGATTTGCATTTACTTTGTGTTTAAAGTAGTTTAGTTATGTTATTACAGTAGCGTGTTTACAGCTTACAGTGCATTTTTATTTAACTTTAGTTTACTTTTTTAATCTGCGTGTATTTTATTTGGAAGTTATTATAAGCTAAAGCTCGTTAAATGCATTAGTAAGTACAATAATTTTTGTAGAGGTCATTCTTGGCGCAGTTATACTATTTATAGTTGTTTTCATTCTTCTTCTTTCTAGTCGTTTTGAGCTTGAGAGAATGGTTGAAGTTGTTTTAGGGGTTGGTGGTACACCTCATCATCTAACGCTATGGCTTAACTAATCTGCCTGGCTGGTATACTCGTTGATAGAGTCGCATGGCAGATCTGCCTTGTGGCCTGCTGCCATCAACTCTATCTTTTATTATAAAGACCTTGCAGGAAAGAATCTCTCTCGCGGATAAATGTCCTAAGAGAGTAAGAATGTATGTTTAGACCATAGAGGACAAACATTTTTTAATGCCTTGTTCTCGGAGGACGGATTTGTTGCTTTTAAATTACGTACGTACTGTTTTTAGTAGATAGTTGTTAATATTCAAAAATATATAAAAAGAAACCAATACACATACAATTAAACATGATGTAAATTAAAATTTTAAAACTTATTACGTACGTCTCAAAAATATATTGAGATGTCCAAAAAAATCCGAATCGAAATCACGTAAGTGGTTTAAAACAATGATTTAAAATGTAAAAAATAGACTAGAAAGTAAGTAAAAAAAAAAACATTTTAAGCCCAAAAAAAATATTTTAATAATATTATATTATGAATACCTCTAACATCAACGCTAGTGTGATAACATTGCAAGTATTAGTTACCTATGTTTATCTTATTTAGTATTATCCTTTAATGTATTGGCAGGTTGCTATTGAGTCACGTCTGGGTAAACAAGTAGCGAAACGTTATCAACGGACAAACAGACAGACTGGCGTGACATTATAAGTGTAATGTTATATATATTAGAAACCTGGATATTTGATAGAGTTTTTGAATATAATAAGTAAGATAATACGTAATAAAATTTAAAAAAAACACTTTCACGCTTTATCCCGTAATAGGCAAGGGCACCTAAGACAACCCGACAAGACAACCCGATTACGACCCCAAATCCTTAATCCTTATCCTTAATCCTTATCCTACGACCAAATATAAAAATATTAACTAAACTATACAAAAATATACATAAATATAAATATGCAATTAAAAATCTATGACGCTTTTTACATATATAGCATATAGATTATTTAATAGTAACAAAATTTTCCTCACAAACATTTAACATGAATTATTTATAGCTTCATTCTAAACTCGAGCAAAAAACCTGGAACTTGTGTATTCTTAGAAAAATGACATTCCAATTATAATTTAAAATTTATTGTTAAACCACAATAAGTTATAATGTTAAAAAAACTATAACATTACATTTATACATATGGATGAGGCCACTCGTGGGTTTGATTTCTACTCGAGGAAATGATATTTAATAATTATTAATTTTCATTTCTTCGCTTTGGTGTGGAGGGTAGGATGCGGCGTTCAGTACCGCCACTCAACACGCAACGCTATATAATACGGCGAAAAATGGGGGACGGAGTGTCTTTACTCTAGGATAGGATACAGTAAGAAGATAAAGAATCCATTCAAATGACAATATCTATGGCAATATTTGAAGAGGTATTAAACAAATAATAAACCGCACTATGTCATTGAGGATAATGATGATTTACTTAGTATTTTTAAGAAGAACATCGAATTTTATAAAAAAAAGATTTCGATTCGCTTAATTTTGCTTGATAGAGAAAAATAAAATATTTTTACTCATTTTTCACCGATTTATATATGTATGATAAAATTGGGGGAACTCAAGGGACATTTTTAAGTAAAAATCGAACCCACAACCGCCGCGTTACACCTTAGTGACTCAAAATAAAATATGAATGAATAAAAAGTTGAAAACAAAATCTTTTAAATAATAGTTCAGTGTACAGATTCACCTGGTCTTAATTTAACTACTTCCGGCCTAGTAGGATCACCATTACCTCTAACTACATAAACTGTTTGCAAATTATCAACAATGTTATTATTATTGTTATAATTATCATAATTTTGAACGTTATTTGTATAATATCGGTTATTATATGCTATATTGTTATTAGGTTTGACATAATCAGTATAATGTTGCTGATAATTGTGAGATTCTGGAAAAGAAAATCTATAATTTCCATTATAATTATCGATTATATCATTATTATGTTCAGGAAATTTAAGAGCTTTTCCTTTTTTGTTAGAGCTTTCGTATAAATTTTTATTGTATTTATTTGTATTATCAGATATTGTATTATAATTGTTATTATCATTTGGAAACGTCCATTTTGGATTTTCATCCTGATAATCTTCGATATACTGAGATATTGGCTTATTCTGTATGCGTTTCTGAATTTTATTTGCGTTAAAACCGTAACCGAAACCATGACCGTAGTTTTGGTTAATGGTGGTATAAGGATTTGGTTGTTGGAAACCGTAATGCTGGTTGCCAGGATTTGGATTGTAAAGGCCATAATTTTGTTGAATATGATTCTGTTCTTGATTGTAGTTGTTTTGAGAGAGATGATTGTAAAGTTGTTCAACGTTCTGTTGACCCTGTTGAGGGGCGTTGAAAAATCTGTAAATTAAAAAAATATATATAATTTAATTTACGTATAAGGACAAGCTATTGAAAGTAGGTAGATGAAAGTTTTAAAAGATTTATTATAATTCTTGAGTTTTGATAGATTTCATATCTAGGGATAAATCCCGGATGCTATAGCATGTCATATTATTGAAAGAACGAATTCATAAAATCTTATATATTATAATTTAATTTCCAATTCATAAAAAAAATCTAAAACTTTTTCGAATATTAATTCAAAACTGCTTACCTAAAAAATCCACCATTGTGATTGTTCAAATAATGCACGAGCTGTTCACTGTCAGTGGGGCACAGAGGGTACCCGTAACGACAGGATGCGGTGTTGCCTTTCGACGACATGCCTAAGAACACTGCTCGCCCGAAGACGAACAACGGATTTGTGCTGATGCCGTTATAGGCTGAAAGTAACCTGAAAGTAAAAAACTAAGCCATTATTCTCTACTTTTTCTCTACTTTATCCCTACTTTTTAAGATATAAAAATTTAAACGTAACAGGATTTGAACCTGCGCCTCGTAGAATGCTTCCACATAGAATAAATTTGTTATTTACTGAAAAGCTATGCTTAGCAACGGACATATAAATTTTAATAAATATATAATTTACTCGAGTGGAGATCGAACCCACAACCAGTCGCGTTTACAGTTACTCTTTGATCTCCTGCGGCACAACTGGCCCCACCACGCCTGGCCTTAACAGTAGCTTACCTAACAGTACCTATTTAACATAAAGTAGGTAACTTACGTAAGTAAAGGCTGTAATCCAGACACTGCTTGTAACAAACCGGAGGTCCCCAAGGTTCCTCCACCGGCAGCTTCACAAAGAAGGCGCGCGACACACTGGCGGTCGTCGTACAAAGCTATCGACGTTAGCGCTTCCGTCACTCTGTTTAATGCTGATGATGCGAGAGATGGCTCTGGGCGGGGATCTGTAAGGTTAGGTAAGATTTAAACCGCATTTGCTTGGTGTGAAAGGACATAAGAGAGTCTTAAGGGACTTGGTTCTCTATTTTTAGCTTAGTTTTAAAAAAAATATTGGGATGTTTGTCTTAATAAAATGAAAAAATGAAAATAAGTTCTGGCAATGGAATCGAATCTATAACTCGTTTGTAAATTTTAATTTATTAATATAAACGATATAATAAAATTTACAACGTCACGTACTGTAAAATTGTCCAAAATAAGGATTAATAGGTCCTGGCCCATAATTGGAAGGAGATCCAACTCCTAGATACTGTGGGGGATATGGGTACTGCCTTGGTTTCCGTTTCTTAGGGCGTTTCTTCTTGACGTCTTGAAATTTAACTTCAGAGTTTTGATTAATATTATAGTCTATAAACTTGACAGGATTTTGGTAATTTTCTTCATCATTCTCGAATTCTTTAAATCTAACTGGTTGTAATGTATCTTCGAATTGAACTTGTCCATTGTTAGCCCTTCCTAGAACTGTAGTGTTGAAAATTTGGCTGAAATTAGATAATATTTTTTTCATATTATGATTTTTTAAAACTTTTTATTAGCTTTACGCTGTGTAGGGTAGGCAGGGAACTTGGTTAATACACTTTCAATAAGACACTTTCGTTCCTATTTTCTGCCGAATACTGGAGGCATTAGGTGTCAAGTGCCGGAGCTTAACGGCGCCGTTACCAGAGCGAAGAATTTAAAATATTAGATATATCAATATCTCCAGTAGGAATCGAACTCACAACCTATCACGTTTACAGAGTAGGTTAGTAGGTTATCCCATTGACTTTAATAACCATTGTTGTGGATTACCTTTCTTAATAGTTGAATCATTAGGGTGGAAACTTAATAATAATAGTGTTCCCCATTTTTTGTAGAATTCTGGAGGCGTTGCATGGCAGAGCACAACGCCGCGCCTTTGCCTCGGCACCAGAGCGAAGAAATGGAAATATAAACGTAACTAAATATTTCACTTCTAGTGGGGATCGAACCCACAACCGTCGCGTTAAAATCATATTCTTGTGCCGCTGCGCCGCGACGGCCACGACGGTGGAATTTTATTTGATTTTTAGATTTTAAGAAATACCAATAAAACAAATGAAACTTACGATAGCAATTCCATTGGATCGTAGTTTGCTCTAGTTTCGTTCACAGGCGTTGTACTATAAACGTTTGATATCAAAAGTAAAATTGTGAAAATAACGATTTTCTTCATACTGGAAAGATTGGAATCTGTAAATAAATATATATTAAAATATAATTATGCGTATATAAAGTATATGCTAGCTATGTAAGTGTTAATTACGTGTAATTATATGATTATGTCTATACCTATATATTTTTTTAGCTTCGTCTAGGATGTTGTATCCTGTACTTAGTAGAGAAGGAGGGAACTTAGTAAACGAGTGTTAAAACACTTCGTTTCCATTAAAATTTGAAATATTGAATTTGATTGAAGCAGTGCGTATTGAGTGGCAGAATTCAACACTGCGTTTTGTGTCGTTATCAGAATGAAGAAATGAAAATTCCCGCATTGCAAGGTAGGCAGAGGGAACCTAGTGTTAACCATGGGTGTAGGAATAGGTGAGCCCGGTGGCCCGTACTCACCCTAGAATAATCTTGTGCCCGTCTCAAAAATTTTACTAACAATTTGACCGGAAAACAGCAAGTCATATAATTTTAATATTTACAATTATTTTTATATTAATTTATTAAATAAAATAAAATAAAAAAATAACACTCACTCGTCTGTAGCCTCAAAACTCAAAAACACAAATGTGGTAAGGATTTCTCTCAAATACTATAGAAGTATAGAAAGTAGTGTGACATCACTATCTTGCCTAATACAACACGCCCTAGAAGGTTTGTTTATGTCATATAACGTCGTAAACAGGATCTAATAAAATTGTTATTATTAAAATATCCGTATAAAACTTTCATTGAGTTTACAGTTCTACTTCTTCTTCTTCTTCGTGTCAATGAATGGAGAATTCATATCACATTTTGCCAGTATTTAGCCACGTCGACTGCGGCATCTGTTGCTTCCATCAGATCGTCATGTGAGCAGGTGAATGGACATTTCGGGCAGGAGAGTAAGTGTGCCATCGTTTGTGGATCGGCGCCACAGTCACAGGGTGACCCATCCCTCAGTTCGTACCCCCATCTCACGAGAAGCTCTTTGCATCGACCAACCTGGCTCCGTAAACGATTAAGTGACTTCCATGTTGGCCACTGCAAGTTGTAACCTGCGGGTAGGCACTCTTTGGGGGGAACAAAGCCTGAAGGTGGCGAGTAGATTGTCTGCCATAACCGTATCCTAGCGCGACTCGGAATGCAATCTAGAGCTTTGGTAGCTTGAATAAAACTGTGGCGACTTTTCAAGCGGTTTACAGTTTACAGTTCTACTACAATTGTAGTTGAGCAGTCTCTGTGTCGTGATAGTTGCGGGTTCGATGTCCACTAAGGAGAATTTATAATTTTTTGTTAGCTTCACACTGTATCTCGCACTTAGCAGGATAGGCAGAGGGAACCTGGGAACCTAGTTAAGAACCATTTTTAGCCAAACTCTCGAGCTTAATGGGAACGGAGTGTGTTAGCAATAGGTTCCAAGGTTCACTTTATCGTGCTATGGCCGGGGCACAGGATAGAACACAAAAAAAGTAATAAAATTAAATTACAGGCTTTATAATATTAAATATGAGTATTTAATGTTAAGTATTTAATGTTATTTAATGTTAATATTAAATATGAGTATTTAATATTATAAAGCTTTACGACGCAAGAAGTGCGTGAAAGTCCCTTATTAGCAACGGCATTTAATACTTAATTTTTTTAGCTTCACGCCATATCCCTCATACAGAAGGGTAGGCAGAGGTAACCTAGTGTTAAGACACTCTGTTCCCCATTTCCCGACGAACTATTAAGGCGTTGAGTGTAAAGTAGCAGAACTCGACGTCGCCATATTTAAATAATGACAAAAATCTTAAGCGAATAATATTAATTAATTAATTAATTAATTAATATCAAAAATAAACAAATAAATCAATCTCCTGTCTTACATGGTTAATATCAGTATAGTTAAGTATAATTTATTTTGTACTTTTCCACAAAATAAACTTAGATATGAATTAAAATGGCCGACTGTTTAATTTACGATGTCAATACACCCCATATCAATGAACTTGGTTTTCTCTAATTGATTTTAGTATTGGAATATGTTTTATAAATAGAAAGATTTATAACAGTCGTTGAGATCGTAATGGCGCAGTGGAACAAGTATGTGACTGAAAATGTGATGGTTGTGGGTTCGAGTTCCACTCGGAATTATTTAGGAAGGCGTAGCGTTAAGTTCCGCCACGCAATGCCTGGGAAATTCGGCGGTGCCTCTATTTACTCTGTTCATTTAAGATTGCAATCGCGCAGTACTGCGTCTGACTATAAGCCTGATTGATGATGAAGTTCTGGTTCGATTCTCATTGTAATTCTTGTAAATGTGCAATAAAGACTTTTTATGTTATGTTATGTTCGGGTAATAAATTATTTTCTTTTTTCCGTTTTGTAAAGATGAAGTGCGGGAAATGAGCTTCTTTGGATATATATCGAATTTCGGATATGTATAGAAGTTGAGTGGAAAAAGGAGTGTGTTGACACTAGATTCCTTCTCCTTGCTAGTTATAATTATAATCATAATAAAAAGGTAAAGTTTGGTTACAGTTATAAGTTTAGATTCCTATACCTTCAAGTACGATTAATAAGTTGTTGTTCTCATTGTTCTTTCATTATGGCGTTCCAAGCGTACCAGTTGCGTACTAATCACTTTGCCAATGTCACGACAACAAATATGGATACAGGGTGCGTCAGTCAAAACGTAATGTCTCCCTTCAATTTTTCTATAGCGGAGAGTGGAGAATTAACTGTGTTCTTTCTTTATAGCACTCTAGAAGTAAATTTAAGTATATAGTTGTTAGTTTTCTTATGATTTTTATTTAATAACACACAAATAAATGATTTAATGCAATAAAATTCAGTAGGCTTTTGACGACACTAATAATAAAATTAACTTATAAGCAGGATCAGCAGAGGAAACTGGGAACCTAGTGGTAAGACATTCCGTCCCCATTAAGAAGTATTTGTTTTCCACTTTCCGCTGAATAATTGAAGCATTGCGTGTTGAGTGGAGGAACCCAACGTTGCGCATGTCTCCTCAAATGACTTAATTATTTTTTTTTAAATGTTACTTTCAATTAGAAATCAAAAAACCATTGTTTAATTTAATATTATAGGTAAATTAGTACAATATGTTAAAACGCAACGTAGGTACAAGATGCAGAATTTTACAACCATAATGCCACTTTAATCTTACATTATAAGATAATATTAATATTCTTAAACAAATAACATTATATCAAAATGAAGTTTACATATCGTTTTATATGCATCTTGCTGGAATATTCGTAGTTGAGTATTTGCTATTAAGACGTATTACTTAAGTATAGGTACCTACTATAGGAGTACACACGATTGACAGAGATTCAAATATTACTCGGAGAATAACTAAATTAATTTTAATCCTGAGAAAAACATTGGCATTCTGGTCCCTCGTGTTGGACACGAAACGTTCTTTACCATATTCTGGCAAGGTCTCGGTCTCGTAAAAGGTCACTTATAAATAAGCTCACGCTTTACAAAATTGGTATTAGACCTGTCCGTAGATCTTCTATGCTTGTGTAGCATTTGTGCACACCAATAGAGAGAGAGTAGAGTAGAGAGAGTATAAAAAAGAAATTCTTACATATATTAAACCTTATATTTGTGTAATTTAACATATTTTATCTTTATTATCTCATTGAAGAGTCTCGTTTCACAATCCGCACGATATCGTTTACCGTTTACCCATATGACACCTTGTGGCTTGTAGTACTGAAAAATATTTTTTTATACTTATATTCTATTTATTTATTATATTTTGCCTTTTGAACGAATATAAATTATGAGAAATATTATCTAAGAACTAACGATAATTTTATTAATTCTTTTGTTTGAAAAATCACTTTTTCATTTTTGGAAAAATCTCTTTTATTTTAATTGTATTAATTAGGCTTTTATAGAGTAATTAAAATTGTAGTTTTATTTAAAGTGGTGATGACAAAAACACTCTGTAGCATTAAGGACATTGCTCATACACTATATTCTTTTTGTCTTGAGTGACCGAACTCAACGTCGCACTTAAATATTCCGTTAAATGATAATAGAACCCACAACCATGGCCCAAATATATGCTGCTGTCATAAAACACGATTTTTCTAAACTATTTCATGAAATAAGAAAAAAGATAATAATCTAAAAGTTATTAATCAAACGATAGAAAATAAAACGAAGTGACTGATTTCTATCTTTTCACTATCTACACCGCAAAACGCGAGATAAACCGCTAAGATTAAAATATTTACAAACATCAAATGTAGGTCAAAATTGTTATAAATATTAAGTTTATTATCAAAACTCAAACAATATCACTCGAGTGGCTGTAAAATTTAGTGAACACCTTAATCCACAACTTACAGTTTGTTTATATTATTTTCGTGATAATAAAATATTATCGTCATTATATGTTTTCTCATACATTTTCTCATTTATAAATTAAAATTAAATCAGTTTCACGCTGTATCACGCACGCAGCAGGATAAGTGTTAAAGCACTCCGTTCTCATTTTGAAAAACTTGATCTAACTAGACTAGGATAATGATTTTTAATTTAAAACAATAATGTCGAGGGCAATTAGCTAATTGCTTAATACATCCAAAATACTATAAATTATATTTAATTATAGTTTTGACATTATAATTAATTATTTCATTAACATATTATTAGGAATTTATCATGGAACATTAATCTATGTCTTAATATTTTTAAAATGAAGACATAGATAAATTAAAACATATAATAAAATTTTATTTTATTATATGTTTTAATTGAGGTGAGTTTTGAGGCCAAGATGACAGTACAAGTGTGGTACTGTAAATGTGACGGTTGTGGGTTCGAAAATGAATTATTATTTATTAATATTTTCATTTCTTTGCTCTGGTACAAGGCAAAGCGTGGCGTTCAGTTCCTCCACTCAACACGGAATGCTTCGAAAATTTGGCGGAAAGTGGGGAACGAAGAGTCTTATCACTAGGTTCCCTCTACATGCCCAACAATGTTTAAATTTATAGATAATATTTGTTTTATTTTTACAGATAATACATGTAAACTGTGAGCTTAAATAGAAATTCTTATACACCTATATTTAAATTATATGATTTTCTTAAGGTTATATCAACTAATCGGCGCGGCGTAAAGATAATAAGGAAAAAAACGTGAAAAAAGAACAAAAACAATAAAATAAAAAGGAAAAAATAGTAATTTCTGTAAATAAACAGATTTATTATCACAGGTGATTGTCCTTGTTGCAGAAGTAACTCATTGTGATGCTACGTGTAAACTCTCAAATCGTTTGTTCAATGAAACTACCGGAAAAATACTGGCGAGGTTGTCAAAGTATTTAAATATTTTGCCATTAACTATTGTTCTTGTTTTAAACGAGGTTAACTATTTAGTTGTCACGTATTTTGCTTACATTCGTTGATAATTAAAACAAATTATTAATATGTGGCCGTCGTAGCGCAGCGGCACATAGGTGTGACTGTAACGCGACGGTTGTGTGTTCGATCCCCACTCGAGGAAGTGAAATATTTATTTACCTTTATATTTCCATGTTCTTTTTTTCTCCAGAATTCGGTAGAAAGTGGGGAACGGAGTGTCTTAATAATAGGTTCCCTTTGCCTACACTGCTATGTGCGGGATGTTACGTTATATGTTAAATACTCTACTCTAACATACTTATGTAAATTATTAAATCAATAAAACATATTAATGCGACATTTAATTGAAAGTATGTAATAAAAGTGTCGTTACCCATGTTTATACCTTTAACCAGTTTTTGTTTCCTCATTATACGTTTTTTTTATTTAAATTAATTAATGATTTTTAGGATTATTATATCACTTACATAGGAAATGAAACGTATTAAAATATAATATACGAATAATATAATATAATACAAATACGGATAGATATCGTCATTAAAAAATCTAATCAGAATTCTTACAGAAATCCTATTATAAAATAGTTCGTATTTATATACAATAAACGAAGATTAGGTTTCTCTTTATATTTTTCTATATTATTTACGTATAGTAAATACCTCAATAAGTCATTGAAACCATCTAAGTCATATAATTATTAATTTACTTGCATATTTTTAACTGAACCTGCACCCATCGTGCCTGTATAATGAATAATAGGTATATTAATACATACTATATGTGTATAAATACTATTTATATAAGTATGTATTAAAAGTAAACAATTACATTATTTCATTTACTTAAAACGAACAAGAAATGAACATTCAAGGTAAAATAGTAAACTCATTTAAGTTTTATCATATAATTAATTCTACAAAAATAATTTAAGTTATATTTATATTTTAAACTGCATTAAACTAATAAACATTACAATATGCTAATTATGTTACAGTTTAAATAAGCAATAATAAAGCTAGATTAAAGTAATGACATACATTATATAGTCGATACCAGTTTTGAAACAACTTTAGGTAAAAAATTATAGACGCGCATATGTTCATACTTTATAGGTGTATAATATATGTATATAATTATGCTAGTACCCCTACGCCAGTCGTGGCGTAAGTGCACAACAAACTATAAGTACGTCAGGTTTTGGGTTTGATTCCTACTGGAGGAAATGTGATATTTAATATTTTCATTTAATTCATTCTATAAATAAGTATAAAATCAGCTTCACTGCGTGAAGAAGGGAGAGGGAGGTAGGAAGAGGGAGCCTGGGGACATAGTCTAAACACATTCTGTTCCCATTCAGACATTTCTTTTCTTCAATTTCCGCTAAATTCTGGAGTTGAATTGATTCTACGCTGCGATTTACCAAAAAACCAGAGCAAAATTAAAAAGAAAATTAACATATTAAATATTTCATTCCTTCAGTGGTTCACAACACCGTTGTGCTTACCCTTTACCTGAACCACAACGGCCTCGTACTAATAATACTATTTTTAATATATTTATTCACCAAATTATGTACGAGTGTGTACGATCAAAATGTATGTGTTTGTATCCGTACTAATATTAACCGTATCACAGCCATGTAAGTATCTATTATTAAATATAATAATAAATTTATTTTAACTATCCCTATAAAAGAAAGTCCCAACTAGGGTATCGTCAAACAATATGTAGTGAACTTTAAAAAAATTGTGAATTAGTGTATCTTAGATAACCCTCGATCGAATCGACTCTTAGTTTATTTTTTTATATAATAATGAATTGATGTAAAGAAAATAAGTAGACAATTCTCTAAATGCCTAATTTTAAAGTTTAGCCGCAACTCAATGATATGAATTGAAAAGATCTACCTTACCTCAGTGTAAGTGAAGTGCTCGATTCGGTCGGACCATTGCAACCTATTTGTTTATTTATTGTTAATTTAAATTAAATAAAAACTTATTAATAATAATATACTATTTAAAATTGTGTTTTTAAAATGTATGGATTTTGTAAGTACATTGTTTTGTTTTTAATTATTTATTATGCATTTTAAATACAATCTACATACATATACATATTTTACTGCATATTTTCTATAAATGCATATTTTAATAATATTAATTAAATTTTAAATATTAAAATATTCCTTTCAATTTTTCCCGCCATAATTGTTTGTTATTGTTTTTTAAATAACTTTTAAATTATGATAAACAATCTATGCCAGTATTACCATAGACATTATAAACAATTTGCCTACTAATTTAAATGATACATAGGTAGATTTTTCTTTTAGCTTCACCCACAGTTCCCCCTAGTGGTAACACTAAGTACCCCATTCAGACACTTCTGTCTCCTATTTTTCTTGAGGCATTGCATGTTGAGTGGCGAAACTCAACGCCGCGCTCTGCCTGGCAACTAACTCGAGTGATAATCGAACCCATATGTGATGGTATAAAATAATTTATAGGCTTAATGCAAAAGTCAATGCCATCAAGTGATTTAGAAGAAAAACTGCATATTTGTTAATTGTGAAATATGTAATGTAATATTGTCAATTTTTTTATATATCTTTTACATTGACCTTTTTTAATGGCCTACTTTTAATGTAATAAAATAAAAAAACATCAAATTAATTAAAAATTCTTGAGAGAAATACTTGTAATCTATGTAAATATATTTTTTGTAATTTAAAATTATATTAAAACGGATACAAATACAATACAAAACGGAACATAATGATAAGAATTACAATTTTATTAGCAAAAACTATTTTTGACAAGAATTTTTTAAGTTTAATTTGTATCTCGTTTTAGTATCGTATATAAAGAGAACCTAATATCACGACTTCGCCAATTTAATGAATTTTATCTTACTAAACCGCCTAATTGGCGAAACATCGCATGTTGAGTGGCGGAACTTAACTCCGTGCTTTTTTTTCGTTTAATTCGTGCCCAGAATGTAAATCGAACCCACGACCGTCCTTTTTACAGTCACACACTGTACCGCTTCGCCAAATTATAATAAATGTCATTTGATTCGCATTAATTTAAATAATTATCTACTTAATCTGTAAACACGGCTTAAAGTAAAATGTCAATTATTAACCTTAGCGCGCACTGGTGACTTTTGTCACGGTGACAATAAACTTTTTGTCACTGACATGTCACCATACTTTTCGCCACTGCGCGCACTTGCGATGACAGTGACGAAATTTTTTACATTTGATAGAATGGATCTCGAAGAGATGGTTGTCTGTGCACTTATATTAAGAAATAGAAAAAAAAGCAAATGTAGAAAATATTTCCTTTCAACTTTTCATTTGTCATAGAGCAATGGCCTCAACTCAATTTCGTCAATCAGTATTGTGATTGTCTATTTCATCTTCATGAAAACACACGTTTTGCCTTGGTGATGAACATGACGCAATTCTTGAAATAAAAATTCGGTGCTGCAATGCAACACGCTGCTGTTTCATGTTTATGCGGAAGACGACTAGTATGGAAACCGCAAGGGGGAGGTGACATTTAGTTGCTAATGCGCGCACGGGCATACAAATATATGGACGCGGTGACAGTTGCGTCACCGGCGTGTTGCCAGCCTCCGCGGACAAAAAGTCACCCAATTGTCACGTATCCAAATGCGCGCACCTTCATTAAGTGTAATGTACACGGTGACAGTGACGCAACAGTCACGGTGACAAAAATCACTAGTGCGCGCTATACCTTACAGCTGACATTCTGTATAAAATAATTTGCTCCTAATTAAATTCCGCGGAACGCCATAGCTAAAACAAACTAAAATAAATTAAAAATGTAAATAAACTATAGTTCTCTTTTTCTCTACTCTCTCTCCTACTTGTTATGTTCTCCATACAATGTGACATCGGAACACTAAGTAAAGAATTAAATTGAACTAAAAATATCTTCACGCTGAATCTCCCATATAACAAGATAGGCGAAAGGAACCTAGAGCTAAGATACTCCGTTCAACAATCAACGTCTTATTTCGTGTTGAGAGAATTGACGTCACTCTTTTGTCATTAGAGCAAGGAAATGAAAATAATTTATTTCTCCGAATGGAAATCAAACCGTGAACTAAAGCATTAAAACTCCATCACTGTACCATGACGGCCCCATAATGAAATTTATTTCCATCACCTTTATTGATAAAATTATAAACCCACTTCTTAATTTAGAACTGACACTATCAGTTTACAAAACGTAATGACATTTAAAATTTTAATGACTGTAATAATAAAATTAAATATCATTAAATTCGTATTATATTTATCTACTTTATCTGTAAACAGCCTCTGATGGGAAATGTCAGCTGTAATTAAATAATAATTTGTGCCCAATTGACACCCGCGAAACTCTAGAAGTAAGGCTGACCTGTTTAAAATTCAGTTTTTTTTTTTTTTCAATTAAATTAGCTTCACGCTGAATCCCGCACACAGCAGGATAGGCAGAGCGAAATTTAGTATTATTATAGGTAATATATAATTATTTCATCATTTCATTTCCCCGAGTGAGGATCGAAACCACAACCAATGTTTCTGACTGACTGGCTTCAAGATTTAAAATTAAATATACAACATACTAAAGAAAATGGGGAATGGACTATGTTAACACTAGGTACAGTGTGAAGCTGATTTTATTTCTTTTTTTTTTAAATACTAAATAAAAAAAATAAAAAACATAAAAACTCTTGTACTATAAACGTTGCGGTTTATTTTTAGATACATTATATAGATGTAGTGTCACATATATAAATACTAGCGGCCCACTCGCGGTTTCACCCGCGTGAACTACGTTATTATTAATTATGTTATGATTAATTTCTGTCTCCATGGCTACGTCCTAGTGACGTCTATGCAAAATTTGTAGTAACGAAATTTCATACAAACTTTCGACCCCAACAACAACCCCTTAGAATTCGAATATTGCAAATTCCCGTCTTAGCGAGCACCCACGTCCTATAAATAACTCCTATGCAAAATTTGAGATTCCTAGCACATGTAGTTTCTGAGATTTCGTGATGAGTGAGTGACCTTTCGATTTTATATATATAGATAAGGAAAAAGAAAATACAAATATATCTGACGATATTCAAGACCATCGACAGGAAACCTTATTTAATTTATCCTTTAAGTACAACACGTATATAATTGTTATTATATCATTATAATACGCAGTAGGAGTAAAACAGTGTCTGTCTGTTAACGCGATAGATGTAGGTTTGATTCCCACTGTAACACCAATATATTATGTTACATATATTTATTTTAACTCTCAGATATGAGAAAACGCGGCGTTGAGTCCCGCCAACACGGAATTTTTCGAATCCATCTTCCATCGGGAAGTGGAAAAAAGTAAAATAAGAAAATAAAACTTGTTTTCCTTATATATTATGTAAAGAGTAAAAGTTTTATACAAAATATATAAAAAATAAAAATAATGTAGGTACTATTTAAAATTAGAATTTTGAGGCCAGTCGTTGGTTTCGATTCTCGCTCAAGAAAATGAAATATTTTATAGTTTTATTTCACCGTTCTGGTGTCGAGACAATGCGCGCTGTTGAGTTCCGCTACTTAACACGCAGTACCTCCAGGATTATAAACAGATTCCAAAATGTTGAAATACAAATAGCATTTAGCAATAAAGTTTAATTAGGTTAACATTTTAGTTAAGTAATTCTAAGCCAAACGTGTATGTAAAAATTCACCTCAATCCTTTAGGGGTAACTGGTTAAGTTAGGTTCCAAATTGCATTAACCATGTATACTGATTGCTAGGCAGGCTCTAGGCAGGTTTATTAAAATCTAAATTTAAATAAACTGTCATTCTTGACCTAAATTTCAAGATGGTAAGTTTATGTTTTTTCATTATTATATTAATCACCCGCTCGGATTAGAATAATAAAATATGGATACATATTTTTCAGCTGTATTCCATAGCAAACGCCAGTCGTGGCATAGGTGTGCGATCGTGGGTTCAATTCGTACTCGGAGAAATGAATATTTAAAATGGCTGAAAGTGGGGAACGAAAGAAGAATGTCTTAACATGAGGTTCCCAGATCCCCTTTATGTCCTAGATACGTACTTGCAAGCAATGTAGGTGTGTATAGACTTAAATAAAACTCTAACCTATTAAGTAATATTTAATATGCTTAGAGGCCAGTCGTGGCGCAGGGGCACAAAGTGTGCTGCAAAAATCGACAGGTTGTCGGCTCGAGGAAAGGAAGTGTCCTTCCTTTCCTCGAGTGGGGATCGAAATGATTTTTTTAGATTTATATTTTCATTTCTTCGATCTGGCGTCTAGGCATAACGCGGTGTTGAGTTCCGCCAATCAACACGCAATGCCTCCAGAATTCGGCAGAAAGTAAGGAACGGAGTGTCTTAACACGAATTTCCCTCTGCAAACCGTGCTGTGTGCAGGATACAGCGTGAAGCTCTCACTAATATTCGAGACATTGCATGTTGAGTAAACGGAACTCAACGCCGAACTTTATCTTACCAAAGCGGAGAATTGGAAATTAGTAGATACCCATCATTACACTAAGCAGGTATCGAACTTAGAACCATCGTCATAACAACCACACATCGCTAACCCAAGATAAAAGAAAATACGCATCAAAATTAATTCGATTTAGATGCGCAATGCCAAACGGTCATTGGCCGGTCAAGACGATCAGGTTTTGCGTATAAATGTATGTAGCTTCAAGTATCAAATACGCGGAGTGGCCTTAAAAGATAAAATATGTTACATTTCTACTAACGAGGTCACTGCTATGATGATAATGTAAAAATACTCTATTTTACTAACATATTTGGATTTGGCAAATCTTATCTATCTTTGAAGGACAGATAAATCTATGTATAGAAAAAGCGATTCGATTCCCATTCGAGGAATTGAAATATTTCATATTTTCATTTCCGAGCTAAAGCGCGGTGTTAAGTTCCGCCACGCAACACGTTTTGGCTTTAAAATCCAGCGTAAAGCGGGGAGCGGGGTGTCTTAGTCCTCGACTCCATCCACCTACCCTCCTGCTACATGATGAAAAAAATCCCTCCCCTCATCACGTTTCAAAATTTGAGTTTTGAGAAATGGAGAACAGAGTTAACACTGTGTTTTTTTTCTTACCTTTCCTATATTTGCTGTTATCATCATCATCATGATCATCATAATCAGCCTGTCCTCGTCCACTGCTGGACATAGGCCTCTCCAATGGCACGCCACTGAGCTCGATCTTCAGCTTTTCGCATCCACCCGTTGCCCGCCCGCCATATTTGCTGCAATACCAAAAAAATATTACACAATCTAAAAATGATACCATACCCACCATTTCCTAAGATTATTGCCATAAAATCATACGGAACCCTCAATTAAAACATTAGACACGGACAAACACTAATTAAATTTACTATTACAAATTACAAATAGTACCTACGTAATAAAAAACAATCAAATTTCATATAATTGTTACTTCTGAGCCCTATTTAGAATGTTACTTCACTCATAGTGAATGAAAATGATAATTATGCGTTAGTTAGTTAACTGACGGTTTAGGTATTTTGTAATGATATTGAAAGAGATTTCTACTCACTGGGTAGATCAGTTATAAACCTTCACTCTTTAAATCGCTTTATTATGAACACTTTCTACTTAGCACTGACACTTAAACACTTAGCACTTAAACTATCACTTAATAACGTTTGCTTAGAGCTTGCTGGCAGTATTACAACGTCGGGAAGACTGATTTTATAGGTTACAATTTCCCTCCAAAACTAAACTTACCGGATGTATCTCATATTCATAATTCACAATAAAGATAGTTTCAGTGCTGCCAACATTTATAACATATTTCATATTAAAAATATGTACTTGCCGTTAAATTAATCTTATTATCAATACTTATTTTTAAATAACAATCTTTATTTTTTTATTAGTAAAAGTATTTCATTTAATTTATAATCTTATAACAATATCATAGTAACTTCCTATAGTTTTAACAATATAATGTACAATCACTATCAAAAAATATTTAATTGAAGTCAAATTACTAAATCATATTGACATTATTTATTTTAAAATTATATATTAATAAAAGCACTTCATTTATATTTTTATCTTCAGTCATAATAATATCATAACAACTCCTCTTTATTTAAATACACAACTTACACATTTCGTTTCATTCTAATTAATCATATTCACATTTTTACTATAAACTCATAATGAATACTACCGCTAACAATATCTATGTTTTAGGTAAAGGGAACCTAGTGTTCAAATTATCCGGAAGTTCAAATGATGTTATTTATTATAAAAAAATGTTATTATAAAATAACGTCGTTTTGATTTCAGCAACTTAATACGAGGTCTCGAATTAAGATTATGTTTTCTCTGCCTTACCTTGTGCAGGATAATGCGTAAAGATGGGCTATAATCTATATATATAAAAGGACTTGTCCTCACTGACTGAGGTAAGACGGGCGCACAGCCGTAACCGCTGTGGGTAGAAACGTTAAATTTGGACAAAAGTTTACTTTCATAATCTGGACATCCACTAAGAAGGGATTTTGAAAAATTTTAACCCTAAAGGGGTGAAATAGGGGTTCAAAGTTTATATGGAAAAAAAAATTAAATCGGCACCGATTTTTATAAAATTTGAAATTTAGATTTGTAAAAGTATTTAATTGAACACGTGTTTCATCGTTTTCCAGAATTCTCCCCCTAAGGGTGCAAATAAGGGGTTGAAAGTTTGTATAGGAAAATTCTTAAATCGCCACCGATTTTTATAAAATTTGATATTTAGACTCTTAAAAATATTTAATTGAACATATGTTTCATGGTTTTCTAGAATTCACCCCCTAAGGGTGCAAATAAGGGGTTGAAAGTTTGTATGGAAAAATATTTAAATCGCCACCAATTTTTATAAAATTTGAAATTTAGACTCTTAAAAATATTTCATTGAACACATGTTTCATGGGTTATTAGAATTCACTCTTAAATACGCAAGCGAAGCTGCGCGCGTCCGCTAGTTATGTATATAGATATATTTACCGCAAGACTTTATTGCGATTTCAAACAATCTTCTTCAATAATTTAACAAACAGATTTTGAAATTGAGCTCGTCCCGCCGTAGTGTCGCTTGCGCCTACAAGAGTGCGACTGTAAAGACGACGGTTGTGGGTTCTATTCTCACTCAGCGAATGAAATCTTCAATATTTCCATTACGAGTAACGAGGTCAAGCGCGGCGTTGAGATCCACCATTCAACACACAATGCATTAAGAATTCGATGGAAAATGATTAATGAAAGTATCTTAATGGGAATGGAGTTTCTTGATTCCCTCTACCTACAGAGGGAACCTATGCGCACAGCGTTAAGCTAAATTAAAAAAATATTTTAGTTTTTTTATTCAAAGTAAAAAATATCAGGCATAATAAATATTTCAGTTTGTAATAACAATAACATCACATGTATGATGAAATCTTTAGTTCATCTGTTTATAACACTTGTATTAAGCAACTTGGGTCAAGATCGTACACCATAAGAAGCCAATTTAGTAAATATCAATGAATAATGGATATTTGGAAATACAAAGTTATTATATGTTACATAAAAGGACGTTAAAGGCCTATTTTTTAACATATTATAATAACATTTAGGCCATCGAGGCCAAGCGAGACAATATGTGTTGTCAAATGCGGTGGTTGTGGCTTCGATTTCCACTCTAGGGAATAATTTAATACCATTTTCTCGTTTTCATAAAAGCACGGCGTTAAGTTTCGTCGCATTAATGCTTAATTCAGTAAAGCGATGTTGGTTTACGCCGTACATCTGTTTAGGCGTTAGTAAGAAAAAAATTGCCTGACGACGCCAGACAATGGTGAAACTTACAAGACCAAAGAATTGAACAGAACTGAACGCCGCGCCTTGACTTGTGACCAGAGCGAGGAAATGAAAATAATACCTTTGTGTGTAATCGAACCTACGACAGCCTATGAAAAATAATTATTATGTATGTATACAAATTCGAAACTTAACAAGAAAATTATATGTGACATTTGTCCAATACATATTTTTTGATATAATAATTGTATTGACTGACAGACGAATGCCATTGCCACCCCAGTCTCCTCGAAAGCTGTGATTATAGACTTCGTGCCCATTTAATTGGGTTTAACATCACTTGTTTATAAATTAATACACTCATAATAGTAAAATTTATTTAAGTTACTTTTTCTTTTTAATCGGTTTATTATAGCTTCGTGGTATATCTAGCATGTGGCAGGGTTGAGAAACACTACTATTAAGAAGATCGGTTCCACTTTTCGATAATTTTTCTTGATTGGTGGAACTCAAAACTGCTTTGTCTTGTTAACAGGAATATGAAAATATTTAATTTCTTCAAAGGGAATCGAATCCACTACCGACGCGTTCAACGCTACAACGGCCTCGAAAAGCTAATAATATTATCACCATAAACTGCATATAATATATTTTGTTACCATTTTTCCATATAAACATAATACTATTATGGAAAAAACCTTGATAAAGACATAGCTATTATCAGTTATTCTTTTAGTTGCACTTGTTACCCTTGACCCTAATATAGGTTACCCTAAAAGGGAAGTTCAGATGTTATTTTAATTTTGAATAGCTAAAGTAAATATTGAAATCTTTATGCCATTGCTAACTAAGCCTCAACGATAGATGGACGTCGTGTCTTAGAATAGGTGATAGTTGTGAGTTCGATTCCTCGTGATGTATAAATAGATTATATTTTTTGGTGTATTTTAGTTTTTCCTTTTGATTTGACGTTTTTTAAATACCTTTTAATAGTGAACGATTGTTTTAAAGTTTGTTTTTGTTGTGACAACAAGACAATTCAAGGCCGTTACGGACGTTAAACGGACGTAAACGGATTAAAAACAGATACGACGAGAATGTATGTGGAGGTTGATGAAAGTGGAATAGGTGAAAGACAGGAACTATGTCTAGAGACAAAAAGAGAAGCTGAAAAAATATTGAAATCAGAAAGAATAAAATAATTGCTACTTATTTACTTTTACATAACAAAAGTGTATAATTAAAACAATTATTTATTTATATTTTTCAGAACAGCAATGACTTGATAGTTGGAAACACAAAATGGTCCACATAACTATCACACAACCATCCCAAATCAAGAAGGAGGACGGCTTAGCTAATTTAATCGGACACTTCGGGAAGTGGCAATGCATTTTACTCCTATCAATCTCCCTGGTGAAGCTGTCCTCAGGATGGGTGCAAATGACGATCATATTTTTGACCCCAAAATTAACTTTTTGGTGTAAAACCTTCGAAAATTCCAGTATGATTGGGGAAAATATGAAATGTTATGGGGACTGTGTGGAGTATGAGTACGACACGTCACCATTCGGGAACACTATCATATCAGAGTGGGACCTGGTCTGCAGCAGGAGCTGGCTCGCGAGCTTCACGCAAATGGTGTTGCAATTTGGAATATTGTTGGGCAGCATCTTGTTTGGATTTTTGTCTGATAGGTAAATACTAATATTACTTATGTAACTAATTGCTATTATATAGTATGATAGACAGATCAAACTATTTATTGCATACATTTTTTTAGTATCACGCTCTATCCCACACAAAGCAGGGTAGGCAGAATGTACCTAGGGTTAATACACTCCGTTCCCATTAAATCACTTCAGCTTCGTGCTTTCCGTCGAATTCTGGAGACTCCAAGTGTTTAGTGGCGAAACTCAACACTACACTTTGCTTCGTTACCGAAGCGAGAAAAATCTTATTTTTTTCTTGGTAATAATATATCATAAAAAAATATCTATTTTAACATGCAATGCTATGTACAAATAAAACAATAACACTTCAAACGTTCATACTCAACTAGCATTCACTTTTTGATGTTTATGATGAGGCAACTCAATTTTAATATTTCACAGAATTTTAACCTTTTAATTTTTTTTTTTACAATATATAATGAAGGCAACATTAGCTACTCATATTATTGCATAAATATTGAAAGTTATTTTATATATTTTGCAAAATATATATTAGCGAGATAAATAGGTTCCCAGGTTCCTTCTTCCTACCCTGCTATGTGTGGTAAGCAGCGTAAAGCAAAAACAAATAATAAAGGAATTAAATGCCATTCAAAATAGTGTACAATCCTAACTGACATTTGAATATTTATGACTGATATCTGCGCTAAGATCTTTTCATTAAAAAATTGACTATAAAAAATATAGGTAGATACAGAAAGATAACTTTTTCGCAATAAACGTGACTTGCACGTGTTTTGAGCACATTTTTTGTGGATTCAAATCCTATTCGTGAGGATGTTTATCTCGTATTTAGATTCGAGCACATCCTGTATCACACGGCTTAGCTAACCTATGCTGTTTTTTTTTCTTATGGAGATTTAAAAAGTATTTACAAAAAGTAAAAGAAAAATTTAAATATGGCACTAAAGCTAGATAAAGCAGTAGTTACTTACGTTTTACATTTCTTTGGTAATGGCACCATAGATTTCTTGTTAGTCAAAATATATTTTTTTGTCTTTACGTTGTATACCACGTAATAGCAGGGTAGGTAGAGGGATTCTGGCAACCCAGTGTTAAGATAGTCTGCCCCCATCAAGACATTTCCATTCTTCACTTTTTCTCGTTATCATTTCCTCGAATGGGAATCGAACCTACAATCTGTCACAATAACAATGCCATACGCCACAACTGGCATCATTACTGTGTAATAGTTAATAGTATATTTTTGATTAATTTCAGATATGGCAGAAAAAATACGTTTCTTATATCAATATCTACACTAATCATATTCGGATTCTCCGTATCCTTCGCACCAGACTACATCACCTTCACAGTTCTAAGGTTCTTCCTGGGACTAGCAACTGCTGGGACCATGGTCGTCTCTTTCGTGATGATAATGGAAGCAATAGGACCAAAATATCGAGAAATTTGCGGATGTCTCTTCCAAATTCCTTTTACTATAGGACATATGACCATTCCGTTGTTCGCCTACTTCTATAGGAATTGGAATGACTATAGCTTAGCCTTGGCGATACCACCTTTGATATATTTGGGATACTTTTTCGTATTAACAGAATCTCCGAGATGGCTGATTACTTCGGGCAAAGTAGATGAAGCCACTAAATTAGTTGAAAAAGCAGCTAAAATGTAAGCAATCGTTAAACATTTAGTAAAATATTTTTGGCTATATCTAACTTTCCAAAAATATAGTGGACAGCTTTGGAGATTCTCACTGTATGTGATCATAGTTGCACTTAGTTCAGAGAGAACCTGGGACCAAGTTAAGACACTCTGTTCTCATTAAAACACTTCCGTTCTCCACTTTCCGCTATTTTCTGGAAACACTGCGTGTTGAGTAACGGAAATCAACGCCACGCTGCGCCGCACCGCGCCGGTCATTACCAGAGTGAGAGAATGAAAATTTTAATATTTCATTTTCTCGAGAGGGAATTGAACCCACAACTGTTTCGTTTAGGGTTTGCGTTGCGATTTGATTAGACAAAACCTTTCACTGCATAATGTTTTTGAAAGTGTGTAATGTGGTTTCAATACCCATTTGAAAAATGGGTATTGAATTACACATACATTTATTACATTACACATTAAGGAAAGAATCGTATTTTTTAACTTTAACTTAATATTACACTTTAATGCTGAAAATATTTTATATAAAAGTATACCTCTAGCTCAGTTGCAACAATATACATAAGTTCGAACAACAAATATAAGAATTTAGAAATTTGTCGTTTGACGGTGCGGGTTCGAGACCCGCTACGTTCAAATTCTTATCCATTTACTAAAACATATTTTGACTGCCTCTCCCAAATATGTATTTTCAAAATAGATTTCACGATTTCATTTCAGGAATGGTCTCGCAACATCAAAAATAGAGGAAACACTGAAACAGATGTCCGAAGACATACAATCCCAATCTACAAAATCTAAGCCGAACTACTCCAATCTTTTTCAAGGAACACTACTTCTCAAGACAGTATGTTCCTGTGTACTCTGGTTGATAACTGGATTGACGTTCTACGGTTTCAACCAGTATATTAGTCAGACCAGTTCAGACCCTTTTGTTACTGTAGCTGCAGTAGGCGTTATACAGGTTTGCTATTTTTTTATAACTTTGGAGATTTTTATGTTGTTACGTAAATAATTGATGGCAGTCGTGGGGCAAAGGCACAAGCCTGTGACTATAAAAGTGAGAGTTTGTGGGTTCGATTCCAACTGGAGGGAATAAAATATTTAATACTCGCTTTAATACTTCGCCAGTCAACACGCAATGCCTCCAGAATTAGGCAGTAAGTGTGGAGCGGAGTGTTTTAACAATCGATAAAAAGAAGAATTAACAAGCTCCCTCTGCCTGAAGACTAATATTTACTTAAAGGAACTGTCTTTTCCTTCTTTACGAAATATAAAAACGGATTTCTAATTAACCTGAATAAAAAAAAACACTAATTGATCATAGAATTATCATTAATTTTATGTAAATTTTCAAAAAGATTTATATTTATTTATTTTTCTTTCAGGTCCCCTCAATCCTCATCTCCATATGGCTTCTACAACATTTTGAGCGAAAAACAACAGTTATGACATTTTTTACTGCTGGAGGCCTATGTGTGGTAGCTCTAGGTCTAGTTCCAGATAAGTTTTGGATAAACCTTACTTTAGGTTGCATTGGAGTAAGCTGTGTCTCTATAGTAGCTACATGCAACTACATATACAGTTCGGAATTGTTCCCAACGGTTGTAAGAAATATGGGAATGGGTGCTTGCTCTATGTCTATGAGAATGGGTTCGATGGTGGCCCCCTTCATAGCTAATTTGGCTGTGACGATACCTTGGCTGGCTACGATCGTTTTTGGTGTCGCTCCTATAGGTGCTGCGTTGGTGTGTATTTTATTACCTGAGACGAAGGGAACTGCTTTGCCTGATAGTATTAATGAGGTTGAAGAACCGATAAAGTGATTAGTTATTTTAAAAGTGTTATTTTTTCTAATTACTACTATTGACTGTGTGAAAAATTGGAATTCGAGTTACTAGAAGATTCTATTAATTAAGAATTAAAGACGTTTTCAATAATTCAACGCAAATAGTGAGTATAAAAAGATAAAGGAAATGAATATTTTTTTAACCAAAATTGGCGTAATAAATAAATTTGATAAAAATAATAAAAGGGAATCTCTGCAAGAATTGAGAAAAATGGTTTGAAAAATATATTATATTTATGTGTTCTTACTCCATATGGGGCATACGTAAATGTTGGTAAAATGAAAACAAAAGGATTTTATTCGGTCCGGTAATGTTAAAAATATTTTACTCTAAGCTTCAACGATATCTGTTAGACTGAAGTGAAGAGAAAGGACAAAATAATGATATAGGGCCAGACCTGATTTTTTTTAGCCTAGTGTTTAGACACTTTGCTCCCCATTTTCCACCGAATTCATGAATTATTACAAGAACACACGCTTTACAGCAAACGAAATGGAAAATAGGACCAAATTTGTGATACATGTATGTGATAATTTAATTAATATTAATAACTAAATTGTAATATAAGAATTAGATATAAATGTTTTATGAATAAATGAAATGTATGAGACATTATGTTTATTTTATTTTCCATACAATATTGAAAAGGTATTGAAATAAATAATTTTATAGTACTCAGTGGTTTATTTTTATTAGTTTTACTTGCTTTTTATAATAGATTCTTTTACTCTATGCCTTTTATTATGTGTAGGGTATATAGCTTTTTACATATTGCAATACTACTTTGACGTATCTAGAGACATTTAATAACACATAGTTTTTTTTCATCTTTAAATTTTTGTTAGTAGAAATTCTAGGGCAGGCATCAAACTATCCAGCGATAGGCACGGACCACTCCCCCATTCCGCCCATACATTCATCACGATTAAATTTAACATTAAATACTAAAGAGGCAAATTATTTACAATGAAATTTGTTCAATTTCTATCAAGGTTACAATAAATAACTAATTTCTTTAACTTTAGCTAAAGCTACTTTATAAAAAAGTTATTTGACTAAGTTTATTAACTTTTATCTTAATTAAACGCTTATAAAATCTACGACTATAAATATTACATAAAAAGAAATAAAATATTTACAAACTGTATGTCATTTAGATATTAAAATATTATCGATGTTCATACATATATACATTTTCAAATATAACAAATAAAAAACATATACATTAAACATAAAACTAATTTGATTCTGTATCTTTAAGGCTATCAGGCAAAGCAGTGCCTTTGGTCTCAGGAAGCATCAAGCAAATTAAAGCTGCTGATATGGCAGCTAAACCAAAAATAACTGTGGGAAGCCAAGGCACCGTTGAAGATAAGTTGGCAATAAATGGAGCTATCATAGATCCCACTCTCATAGACGTTGAACATGCTCCTACACCCATATTCCTCACAACAGTTGGGAATATTTCTGATGAATATATGTAAATACAGGCACCGACTATAGTTGCGCAACTAACTCCTATGGAACCCAAGGTTAGGGTAAGCCCAAATATATCTGGTACAATACCTAGAGTTAATACGCATATACCTCCCATTATGAAGAAGGTTATTACGGCCAATTTGCGACCAAAGTACCTTAAAATCCATATTGATAGGAGGTTGGCTGGTATCTGAAGAGAAAACAGACAAATTATTAAGAGACAGAAAAGTATACGCTATTTTAGATACTTTATTAGATAATTTGAATAGAAGTTTTTGAGGTTTCGAGGAGAATTGAAAATTTCAACAAAAAAACCAATGCTATCAAAAAATATGATTTAAATTTGACTAACGGCTTAGAAATTAAAAAAACAAATTATATTTTTTGTTGAAAAGTTCCACGTTTTTTTATTTATTGTCTATAAATTTAAACAAGTGGCTTGACTCTCTTTTTTCATCAAAGCGACGTTATATATATTTTTCTATACTCACTTGTATAGCACCGACGACAGCTACAGTAATAAATGGATCGGGGCTAGTTTGACTGATGTATTGATTGAAACCGAAGTAAGTTAGTCCAGTTATGAGCCAAATATAGCAAGAACATAAAGTCTTTAAACGTAAAGATCCATGCAATAAGTCAATGTAGTTTGGCTTTGTTTCGTTGGACTTTGAACGTATTTCTTCTGCCATTATTTTTAAAGTCTCCTCCACTTTGGAAGTTGGGAGGTTGTTCCTGAAATTTATAAAAGCAACTTTTATTATTTACTTCTATTTATATATAGGATGCGCATAGATAACTTATATGAAATCGTTAAAATAGAGAAGTTTGACTACTTACATTGCTGCTGCTTTCTTCACAAGTTCCGTTGCTTCATCCAGTTTGCCCATCGAGATCAACCATCTTGGAGATTCTGATAGCACGAAGAAATACAACACATATGCCACAGCTGGCACCGCCAAAGCTAAAGTATAATCATTCCAATCTCTATAGAAATATGCAAATAATGGCACAGACATATGAGCCACAATGAAAGGCAACTGGAAGAGACATCCGCAAATTTCTCTATACTTCGACCCAATTATTTCCATAATGATTACGAAAGAAATAACCATAGTTCCAGCTGTTGCTGCTCCTAAGAAAAATCTTTGGACTGTAAATGTTATGTAGTCAGGAGAGAATGGGATGCCAAATCCGAAGGCGACGAGAGCTACCACTGATAGAATGAATGTATTTTTTCTGCCGTATCTGAAAAGAAAGAAATGATTTTGTAATAACTAAATTTAACAATTTTTTAAGTCAATCGTTTAAATAATATTTAAACTAGAAAAATGTATCAATTAAATAATATGTCACTCCGTTCCCACTAAGTCACTTTCGTTTCCGTTCCCCATTTTCCAATATATTCTAGCATTGCGAACAGAGTGACAGAATTCTCTCAGACAGAACTCCAGAGAGAAAAAATGAATATATTATAAATTAGATGGTATTGTAAAAACTATTAATAATAAAATTCTTTCAGAAAAGAACGACAGAGGCCAGTCGTTGCGCAGAGGCACAAGTGTGTGATTGTAAACGCGACTGGTTGTGAGTTCGATCCCCTCTCGAACTGGAGGAAATGAAATATTTGTTTAAATTTATATTTTCATTTTTCCGTTTCGAAGTAAAGCGCGGCGTTGAGTTCCGCGACTCAACAATGTCTCTACAATTCGACGGAAAATGGGAAATTGAATGTCTGAACACTAAGTTCCTTCTGTCCACCCTGCTGTTTGCGGGATAGAGCGTGAAGCTGATAAAAAAAATATATCATATAATAATACGACGATATCTTATCGATATAATATTAATAGGCATATACTAATACCTAGAGCTTTTTGCCGAATCATTGCAAAATGACATTAGGCTTTTTGGTAAGTGTTTGGTATGAATGCGTCAAACTTATCTATCTATTCATATTTCGGTTATCTTTAAGTGTTTATAATCTTTTATAACATATCATATTATTAAAGTATCAAGATTAATCTAAGATTTTTTAATACAATATATCTTATTTTTATTGACTCCACTCGTATACGTTGTGACTTCTTGAATGATATTCTAGTATTGTTATACATTCTGAAAGTCATTGTTTATTTTATATTTTTATTGCTTTTATAGATGCACGTGTCTGTATTCTGTGTGTCATTGTACGCACTTGTAGATACACGTATAGCAAGGCCTGACCAATTCTAAAGTCGGTAATAAATATTATAAAAATATATACTTAAATCAGTAGGTGGGTTCGATCCCACTCGATAAAATTAAATATTTCATATTTAGTCATTTAAGTATATGTAATTTATTAATGAAAACGTTATCTCAAGATCGATCTCAGACTTGAGGTCGGTTTATAAATACGGGCTTTAAAATTAAACGATCTACTACTATTTATCATATATTTAAAAATATATTTTTTTATGTTACCATCATAAAGATAGGACAATAATTTTATAACTTCCTATATGAAATAAACGTACAACTATAATTTAAGGGACAATAAAAACATAGGTATTTAATCCCCGATAACATATTTCACCTGGCTTTGTCTTTTTTAATAAACATATTTTTTACTATATAGCTTCACTTTCTATCCCGCATATAGTGGTGGAAATGCCTCGTTGCCAGAGCAATGGTATGAAAATATTAAATAAAATTTCCAGTTTCAATTCCCAGGTTCCTGGACTGGGAATTGAACCCACAAACCATAATTAATCTAAAAACAATTGCTTTGGAATTCGATTGGATTCGATTTTTACATAAATAAAATGTTGTATTGCACTTTCAAAACATAGATAAATAAAGATGCTATTGTAAAACTTGCGTCTTACAAAGAAGGCAATTTAGTTGCGTAAGTTTAACTAATTATCTTTATTTATATATCGGAGTGATATATTGATATGAGTAAAAAAGACATCTTCAAAATATAAAACTAAAAAAATACCTGTCCGAAAGAAATCCAAACAAGACGCTCCCAATCAATATTCCAAATTGCAGCACCATCTGCGTGAAGCTCGCGAGCCAGCTCCTGCTGCAGACCAGGTCCCACTCCGATATGATAGTGTTGCCGAATGGGGACGTGTCGTACTCATACTCCACACACTCCGCATAACAAGTCATATTTTCCCCAATCCCATTTGAATTTTCGAAGGTTTTACACCAAAAAGTGAAACTTGGAGTCAGAAATAAAATCGCCATTTGCACCCATCCTGATGAGAACTTCACCAAGGAGACCGTTATTAGTACTATACATTGCCATTTTCCGAAATGTCCAATTAGATCAGCTAGACCATCCTCTTTTTTAATTTGAGTAGTTTGTGGTATCACACTCTGTACCATGTTGAGAAAATTTATCACAAAATTAACTAAATTTCTTAAATATTACTTGGACATAAGAAAATTAAATATATCTTATAAAATTTAAAAGAAAAATTATATTTAAGATCAAAATTAAAAACTGTTTGTTGTTCCTTTCAACACAATATCAAAAATAATAGGCGATCGACATATCGTGAGAATATAAACAGAGATTCGCACAGCGGCAATATTATCCATAGATAAGGTTAATCTACCAAAACTACTGCCAGTTTTACTTAAGATTTAGGCGTTACAGTGCAGATTTAGGGGTGTCGTATAATTTTATGGATTATATACAAAAAAGCTATTTATGTGTGTAATCTTTAAATTTAGACAATAAATTAACAATACACTTACAATTTTTGCCAATAAATTAACAAGTCCCAGGACTACAAATATTACTCTTTCTTCATTTTTTTTTCTATAATGTAATCATGAGTAACCCTTCTGTAAATTACAGTTTAAGATTGAAACATACCTGCATCAGTTTTCAATAAAATGCAGTGTTTTTGCCAAACATTAAATTCAAAATATTTACTACACCCAACTTTAACTGACTGTACTATAAAAAAAATGTACTACACTGTTTTTGCAAGTAACTTTAAAAGTTGGCGCATTTAATCTGGATTCTGAAATGGTACGACACTTGCTGGATTACTTCTTTGTTGAAGAGAGAAAAATCGAAATACACGATAATCGGGATGACGTTCAGCGTTTTGGTATCTTTTCCGATACATTCTAGCTGCAGCATTTGCGTTACATAACCATTCTCCATGAATGAAATGTATATTGGCAATGTGTCAAAGACCGAGTATATGGCCTGCGAGATCTCGGACTCGAGCACTATTCTTATAAGTTCTGAGCCAGCCCCTAAGTCGGATAAGCGTTGCCTGGGCTAAGTGGCGGGAGGTCACTGGTGTGGTCTGTGATCGCAGGATACCGTCCAAACTCTTATCCGGCCAAGAAGATCACGATCGATGCCTCCCGACTCGTGCATGACGGATCCAAGGTACCTGAACTTTTCCAACTTAGGGGATGACCCAGGACTTATAAGGATAGTGCTCGAGTCCGGGGTCTCACAGGCCATATACTCGGTCTTTGACACATTGCCAATATGCATTTCATTCATGGAGAATGGTTATGTAACGCAAATGCTGTAGCTAGAATGTATCGGAAAAAATACCAAAACGCTGAACGTCATCCCGATTATCGTGTATTTAGATTTTTCTCTCTTCAACAAAGAAGTAATCCAGCAAGTGTCGTACCATTTCAGAATTCAGATTAAATGCGCCAACTTTTAAACTTACTTGCAAAAACAGTGCAGTACATTTTTTTTATAGTACAGTCAGTTAAAGTTGGATGTAGTAAATATTTTGAATTTAATGTTTGGCAAAAACACCACATTTTATTGAAAACTGCTGCAGGTATGTTTCAATCTTAAACTGTAATTCACAGAAGGGTTACTCATGATTACATTACAGAAAAAAAATGAAGAAAGAGTAATATTTGTAGTCCTGGGACTTGAAAAACCATCACAGGGTGTCGGTTTTTCCGATATTTTTTAAAATCAATATAATATGAAAAATACATGACAAAGATTTTTTTTTATATTTTTCTTATAACTGTCACGACTTGGTCTATCACCTGGTTTCATTTTATCTTTGACTCCTGGGACACCCTGTATATCTCAATCCTCAATATAATTTCTATATTCTCAGTTCTCTGTACACAAAAGCCGAATTGAGAACTTTCTCTTTTTGAAGTCTTTTAAAAAGAAAAGGAAAAACATTCAAAAATACAATTTAACCATCATCTTTAGATAAGTTTAATCTTTCCATCAAAATATATATGTGCAATAAAATTAATCTACAATGTACCTATAATTAAGTTGATATCTAATATATCTCTAAGAAGATTACTGAGGATAGTAAAAACCAGCTTTATTAATTAAAATGCTGACTGTCGTGACGTTGAGTTACTTGCAAAAATTAATATATATGTTATATTCATTGTACCTAACAATGATAGTGTTTAACTGTATACATGGGATTAAGAATAGGGAGAACGGAGTGTTGGTGTCCACCCTTCCTTAGCAGTTGGGAAAAAATAAACTCGATTGATCGATTACCAAATTATGAGAAGAAACCGGTCACTGTGATAAAAGTTGACAAACGGGCGTGTGCACTCGGTTTTTAGGATTCCGCAAATTTTAAAGAAAAAAAGGACCCTTATAAGATAATTTTTTGTCCATCTGTCTTTTTTATTTCGCAAAAAACGCATATTTGGACACTATAAAGGGAATCAAAATTAAAAGCGTACTTAAGCGTAAGCATTAAAATTGACCTAGAATTATGAAATTTAGCTTGCATCTTCAAGTAGTATTAGCATCTACGGGTAGTACTAGTTCAGGAATAAATCTGAAAACTATACATTTGTTGTTAAATTCTAAAAAATAGTAGCCTCAAAAGGGGGGCAAAATTTAATATTGAAGTCAATAGTTCAAGATGAAACAGCTCTGGTTAAGCTAAGCTTGAATTTCAGAAAAAACTCGAGACCTCCAATTTTTGTATGGTTTATAACCATACAAAAATTGGTTTAGATTATGTGATTGCATATAAAATGCAGCAAAAACTATACATAAATGGTCTTATGTTTATCATAAATGGTCATATGAGTAACATTTGATAAGGCTCACTTAGATACTTGATCGATATTTAATTATGATATTTAATTCATAGATATAATACAGTAAAATAGATAATTTTGATATTTAACGTTGATTTCAGGTCATGAAACCCTAAAAAAAGACACATAAATAAGATTTATTTCAATATAATAAGATCTCAATTTTTTGTAGTAATTACACAATTTAAATAAAAACATTTAATCGGATTAATCGCGTATATTTAGTAATACGTATATATTTTTCTCTACCAGGAACCATGGACTACTACAAAGAGTTCGAAACAGCGGGTTTCAATTATAAAGTATTTCAACATTTATCGAAGAAAACAAATGCGCTTTTCTTCATATTGAAAGATGTCATTCTGTAGTTTTTAGCAAACACAATGCTTAACACAAAATAAAACATATTTTAAAAGTAACAACATTTTTGTGTGCTTATCTGCTTCTCTGTTCGTGATAATTTCAGAATAGGCTGATTTAAGTGCAGTTTTCACTATTATATTTTGGCGAACTTTCCTTAACATTTAGTGGTTTACTTAAGTCGGTTCATAAAGAAAAAATAATGTCAATATAAAATATGCTACAACATTTTTTTATTGGCTGAAAATTTAGTGTGGATATTGGCTTTAAAATGCTAACTATTGTTAGAAAGCAAAAATCATATACCTACATAGATTAGTAAATAATTAATTGCAAATTTCTGGCAGCTAAAGCAATCGGGTCGCTAGTTTTTAAAGAAATTTGATAAAATCAAAAGGTGTTAATTACAATTTTTTGGCTACAATTAATATAAAATAAAGAACCTTCACTAATATTAGCCCAAATTGCAACTACTAAGGACAACTAATTGACATGACAATACAATCAAACTCCTCTATCTCCCAACGCGAACGGTTCCTCAGCGCCAGTTCGGAGATAGTAATCTCCGTGTAAACTGTAAAAATAAGAAAAATATTTGAAAAAATAATATAAAATTATACTTAAATCGTATTTATAACGATATAGCTTTAGGCCTTGTGCAGAAGAATTATTTATTTTCAATTGTTCTCGATCTGGAAACAAGACACAGAATTCAAAACAAGACAAGAAACAAGACAAGATTCGAAATATAAGCAGTGCGTGGAGAACAGAGTGTCTCAACACTGGGTTATCTCTCTGGGTCATGCAAAGTGAAAAAAAACATGAAGGTAGTTATTGTCATAGTTATTGTCAAAACTTACTCAGGAGTCGCTTGAAGTCCCATTCGACCTAATCCTGTACAACTTCCTTTGAGAAAAGCGTCGTAATTAGAACATTTAGTTGCTAAAAAGTTACCGCCGAGCACCGACTCCGCCCAGTACTGCCACGACCGCCAGTGGCTGCAAAAATCTAAAAAATGTATGAATCAATTTTAATAAATTATATGTAGGTATAAATCAATTCAATAGCTGCGATTATATCATACTACTTTTACTGTATAATTTAAGGCATTAGATCTAGATTAGTGTAAATTCATATAGAGAGGAAGGAATGTAAGATTCTAATTGACCGAGATCCCTGGATAGCCTTTCAGAGGTAAGTAATGGCCCCACTTTCAAGTTAGTAAATATGTATATCGTCTTAGATTCATATTAGACTATTAAATCTCAAAATTTCAGTATTGCTAAAATAACGTAGGTCTGGAGCCCTGGGATCTCGGGCTATAACATACACGTTATAAATAAGAAAGCTCTATGTTCAGTGACCTAGCCTGTAGTAGTGTGCTATAATCACTATTTATAATAAAAAAAAAATGTATGAGTGATTTGAATAATATTGATAAATAAAAAAATTAACTAACTCTCATCACTTAAAGGTACAAAAATCTTGGGACATCCCAGCTGCACAGGTTTTCCTCCGTTCGGCCAAAAATCGACCTGACCTCCACTGACCGGGGAACCTGTAATGCTACTTCCTCGGAAACCAGCACTTACTTCACAATAATCGTATTATATTATATATATTATGCATTAACATTAGCATATCATATTTTTTTCTATTTAAACCAGTAGTTTCTGCGTTTAGCGCTTTAAAACACTCGTAAGTATCTGTCGCTTTATAATATTAAGTATAGAGTAAGTTTGTTTGTAATGTTTTCAGTTCACGCGTAACCTATTCAACAAATCATTATGAAATTTCGTACACAAGTTTCAAAAGTATTGTCAACTTACAGCTTACTTAAAGCTTACTTAAAGCTTTGCTAGATGCGGGGAAAAGTATGAAGCTGAAAATATTTTAAGTTAGAAAATAGTAGCAAACCGAATTCCCCTCCGTCTGTGTGTATGATGTCGACGAAAAGTGCGTCGTTTGGACTTATGGGCTTAGTTACTACAGGTGGATAGAATCCGGGGAAGGCTGGGTCTAGACCTGTTAGCCTGGAAGTGGGAAACAAATATTATTGCACTATAAGATTTATCAGAATTTTACAAAAATCTCCTCGCAGCTAACAAAAGACATTGTAACAAATGTACCTATTTGAACCCAATATTTGAACATAGCTTGATGAAAATTTATGATTATGAAAGAAAATAAAAAAAAACAAGAAAGAAGTTTGAAGGGGTTGGAAGTTAATATGATTATTTTATTGTTAGTTTTACCTCACTTGAAAGTTTTTATTATTATAACTAAAATCTAACCTACCTTTTAACTAAATATCCTTTGGAAATAGAAAGAATCGCTCGCTTGAAAGAATTAAATATCTTATTATTATAACGAAAATCTAACCTACCTTTTAACTAAATATCCTTTGGAAATAGAAAGAGTCGCTCGCTTGAAAGAATTAAATATCTTATTATTATAACGAAAATCTAACCTACCTTTTAACTAAATATCCTTTGGAAATAGAAAGAATCGCTCGCTTGAAAGAATTAAATATCTTATTATTATAACGAAAATCTAACCTACCTTTTAACTAAATACCCTTTGGAAGCTAAATATCTCGCAGCAACAGCCCCAACTTGACCCCCCAATGAATGCCCTACTATATGAAGTCCTTGAAGCTGCAGACCGGCATTTAGTAACTTTACTAATGCCTTACCAGCTTCATCCCCCACCTGTATGTATATTTTAAATTATATTTATTTATTTTCCTGCTCTGATAGACAAAGTGCAGCGTTTCTGGAGCCATTGAGTGTTGAGTGGCGGAACTCAACGCCGCGCTTTACCTCGACACCAGAGCAAAGAAATGTAAATATTAACGTAAATAAATATTTCACTTCCTCGAGTGGGGATCGAACCCACAACCGTCGCGTTACAGTCACACCCTTGTGCCGCTGCGCCACGACAGCCTCAGTAATGTCTGTAATCTAGAATTAAACGGAGAGCGGAGAAGCAAAGGAGATACATATGTAGTTATGTGCTTATTACTAGTTAAGTACGTCACTAAGGAACACAGTTACACTACATCACAAATAATCGGAGTTATATATTCGTTAAGCAACTACAGGTACTTTGTCTTGTTTATAAATATTATTACAAAAAACAGTTTTTTATTGTTCCTAACATTTATTACTATTATAGCGTGTAAGAAATATAAAATCTTTTGCTATCGGACAGGATTTCTTCGAATTCTTTTCTTTACTGCTTTGATCACCTTTTTCGTACGAACACTACGTGGACGGCCAGATCTTTTTCTGGTAAAAATTTAAGTAGAACATTTGACTTATATGAAGCGTATGGAGGATTTGGCTCCATAGCTACTTTCGTTCTCTATATCATTCCACATCATTCTAATATTACAAAATATTTTACAATGTATTGGCGCGAAAATTAGAAAACACTGAACAATCATCATCTACAAATGCCATCATTTGACAGATAATAAATTCAAAAATAATATTTTGTTTTTTTTTTAATTGTAACAATATTTATGGCCAGACCAAGTTTATGGAATTATATTTGGACTTACCGGTTGTATACCAAAAAGGACATTTATATAAATTCCAAAAGCCAGATTAGACCAGTCCAAAGCGAGTATATTATAGCCGCCATGTTTTATGTATGCAGATACCACTGTACTCACACTATCATCGGTCACAAATTCAAGGTATCTGAGAAAAAAAAAACTATTGTGAATGCCAATCTATCAATCAATCAGTAGGTCAGTTTATAATAAAATCAATTACTTTATTATAAATCACTAATAACTAATCCCATCAAAAACATAAATGTAAAAAGAAAGCCAAGTTCTGTAATAAAACGTATGCTTTCAGCGATAAAAGAAGTGATATGTAAATGTATGCCAAGTTCAATGGTCAGTCCTGAAATTTATTTTTAACAATATAAAATATTTTATAACAACTGAAAATGCCCATTCTTCTTACAACTTGGAGACTTCATTTATGTGTAATATCTGACTTGGCTAGTTTTCATATGAATTTACAATAGAATCTTAATAGAATAGAATAGAATTTGAATACATTCATTAATATCGATGTAAATTAATTTGAAAACTAGCCAAGTCAGATATTACACATAAATGAAGTCTCCAAGTTGTAAGAAGAATGGGCATTTTCAGTTGTTATAAAATATTTTATATTGTTAAAAATAAATTTCAGGACTGACCATTGAACTTGGCATACATTTACATCTCACCTCTTTTATCGCTGAAAGCATACGTTTTATTACAGAACTTGGCTTTCTTTTTACATTTATGTTTTTGATGGGATATCATTACTTTTTGTACAGAAATTATAAGTAGGAAGGTTCATAATGTTATCAAAATCAAAATATTCTTTATTAAATTTGGCCATTACAAGAACTTTTCCTATAGGAAGCTACTATAGCAAGAAACTCAAGAGTTGCTCTTTTTAAAACATAGTTTAGAGTAAGCGCTTCATAGGACATTTCTCTTCGCCGAATAAACCAAGTAGGACACCATTGTGATAATACACTTCTATCTTAATATTGTACAAATCTACTGCAGCCTTTATTTCGGAAGTAGCTCCGTACGTAGTTAAGCAAAGCATGTCTTCTTTAGAAGAGTAAGGATTCCCGTTTCGAGCGCTAGTGTAGATACTTAAATCATTCCAGTTACGACATACGTACTCTACTATAGTCTCGCGCAATTTATTAGTTTGTTGTATATCAAAACGCTCAAACAAAGAATATGCAAAAGCATGGAAGAGACAGCTCCCATCGGGAGGCATTGGAACAATTCGGTGTAAGGTTCTTGTTTCACCCACAAGCAATTCTATTGAACGACTCATTGTTCAACATGTCTTGGAAAAAATATAAACAATAAGTTTATTAAGTGCTGACGGTACCAATCTGAATTGATATGATCCCAAGGTTAACTTCGTTCTCTGCCGTTTTCACAAGTGTTCCTAAAACCAGTAAAATCATGAAACCCAGGACCAAAAAAACCATTAAAATATGAGCGCCTTCGTACAATAAAATGTATCTAATATAATTAGGTATTTACTTTTTTTATTATAGTCAATAATATTATGTTTTATTACTCTTAAGATGATATTTAATTATATATGAATTTAGATTATATTTATCTATGAATCTCGACTATAGTTTTTATTTTGTTGATTAAATGACAGTTGTCAGATTATAAAGTAATTAATGTATGCTGCGTTTAGAAATCTGATAAATTTATTATTATTTTTTTCTAATTTTATTATTTTGTTGGAATAACTCAACACGCAATGCCTCCAGAGTTCGATGGAAAGAGGGGAACTGAGTGTCTTAACACTAGGTTCCCTCTGTCTACCCCGCTATGTGTGGGATACACCGTAAAGCGGATTTATTTATTGGAACGAAGTTCCTTACGGCAGGCTTGGAAGGGATAGGGATTTCGCTGCGTGAACGAACTGAAAAAAATGTGATAGTAAAACCGTAAGAAATATGCGTGGAATAAAACCGTTAAATGAGACGTGCGCAGGCGCGACAGTCGCATACACAGACGAGTAATGTATAATACCTTTCTCTTTCTCCCTCTTTCTTTTTTTAGTTGATAATTTGAATTACGATGTTTTTTTATTTTAAGTAATTTATTATTTCCTAAAATACTGAATTTTCTAAATACTTTCTTGTACTTAAATAAAAACAAATCAGCAAAATTTAAGAGAAAAAATCAAGAAAACCTACATAAAATTGAGCACGACTTTTTTTTGCAATTTGTGTCGATTCTACATTAGCCGAAGGAACTTCGTTCCTACCTGGTGTCTCACGACACCACACTTTGGTTTTTTTTATTATTTTGTTTAAGTAATTTTTAATTTTCTCTTTTTTTCTCTTATTTTTTTATTAACAATTACTTAAATTTTTACTGTAAATAATTACTTTATAATTACTTCTGTTAAGATAGCTGGTAGGCTGACAATGTTTCAAAATAAAAATCAAATCAGCTTCACTCTGTATCCCGCACACAGAAGAGTACACAGAGAGAACCTAGTGTTAAAACACTCAGTAACTAGTAACCAGTAACCAGTCAGGTTTACAGTCACACTTTATGCCCCTGTGCCACGACTGACCTTACAGATAGTATATTATTATTAAATTTTATATATATTTCTATCAATATAATTACTTTTTAAAAGCTTTTATTTATATTTATTTTTTAGTGTATTTTTTTCTGTTTTAGGATTCTGTACCTCGAAAGCAATAAAACAGAACGCTTATAGGACTTAGTACTTAAATATTGTAATAATAATTTGTTATAATAATTTGTTATTTGTTATCATTGTGCCGATAGTGGTTACGGTTAACGGTTTAATAGCGAAAAGCCTCGACCAACACCTTAAGAGGCTATCGCTTAGCTGTTGGATCAAGAACCGGATACAGAAGGCAGTAATACTTGAGACGGCACGTATTGTGCGGCGGTTCCTCTCTCTGGAGCCCTAGCCACCGATGGCTTGGACCCTTGTCCCGCCCTCGGAAGAGTGGTTTTTTTATATTTTTAAATGTATGTTTTTATAATAATTTATATTTAAAAATGTAAAAGTGATTCACTAATTTAATAAAAGTTCTTCAGGTATTTAATATCAAATACGTTAATCGACTATGCAAATGCTCTTAGTATAATAAGTACTAAAATGTTTAAATTATCTATATATATAAAAGGACTTGTCCTCACTGACTGAGATAAGACGCACGCACAGCCGTAACCGCTGATGGTAGAAACGTTAAATTTGGACAAAAGTTTACTTTCGTAATCTGGACATCCACTAAG
>HE669572.1:92928-143211 GCA_000313835.2 Heliconius melpomene melpomene
TGATGACAGGCTTTCTCAGGACACAAATTAGAGTAATTTTCAGCTACAAATGGAGACATATCTTATCTTAAAATATACTTGAAAGCATCGTGTTGTTTGAGATGGCTTACGTAAGTAATAGTGAAGTTAGTCTACAAAAACAAATAAAATATTTACTAACGTGTGACATAAATAAAAGCAAATATATATAAATAATGCATTGCTCTTAATTTTGTTGGCAGGCGCTATGCCTAAAAATCAGTTATAATTAACTTTGATTGCTATGCTTTCATTACAGGTGCTATAAGTAAATGTTCCTAATTGAATCTATTTATTGAAAAATTATAAGAAAATATTTAAAAAAATACTAGTTTCGGATTTTTCCCTTGACATACACCCAATTACTTAACCGGATGCTAAATTTCACCATTCTAGATCACCTGGAACTTGGTTAACATTAAGGTCTATAGGTCAGTCACCCCCCTAAAAATTTACGATTTTTGGACGTCATTATCTAAATAACTGTTTGAGCTGTGTTTATGAAATTTTATGCACGTATACAGGTAGGGGGTCTAAATATTTGAGCCAAATATGACAGCTTTAGGTGGAATAGTTTTTGAGTTACGAATAGGTAAAAAGTGGCTTCAAATGGTTCGTGTAAAATAACACACGGTGCTGCTCGCCAGTTCTGAAACCCAGAAACTTGGCACGCGCTCCGCGCGTTTTAAAAACCGGAAGGAGGAAATTGGAGCTTTTTCTGAAATTCATGCTTAGCTTAGCCTATTTTTAAGGCTGTTGTTTTTTTGTAGATTGTGGCGGCAAGTAGGGAGGAGTGTCTTAAGTCTCTTAGGAAAAGTCCTATTTTATTGATACTCCGTTAAGCTGAAAAAAATCGTCTTTTTAAACTTAAGTTTACTATAACTTACTTTACTTATAGTACTATAACTTACATTTATTAAGAAAATAATTCTATAAAAGAGAATACTAAAAAAAATAACCCCGACTTACCCATGAATGTATAGAACCGTAGGTTTCTCCAGAACAAAAGTTCTATCTTTCAATAGCAACTCTATGTCTCTCGTTCGATAAAACGTGTTATTTTTTACATTAGCCCTATAATATAAAAAGTATAAATAATATTTTTTTACTGAACTTTACAATATAATAGTAAATTAATTAAAGTGGATTTCTTTACCCATAAAAATCCCTAATTGTACTATGCGATAAATAAAATAGTACAAATTTAAATTTTAAGAAGTATTTACAATTTGTTTCTACATATTTTAGTATGTAATTATAAATGTATGTATGTAAATGAGGTAGTTAAATATTTATTTTTCTTTTCTTCGCTCTGATTATGATATTAGGTTTTCAGGTAACCTCTGCGTATCCTACTATATATACTACTATGTATGATATACTGTGTAATGGTGAAAAAAAAACGTATTTAACCTAAAATATATTACCCATAATAAACAATTTTAACGTCGTTCAAGTTTAGCGATCGACCGATCGGTGCTGAAAATACAAGAAATAATATTTAAGTATGCCTTCTTATTTTCGTTTTAACATATAGCTCTATAGCGGGAATCCCTTCTTATTTATTTCCTTGAGACCACGCGAGAAAAGCCGTGGGTAAAAGATTGAAAATTATAAAAAATTGTTTCACGCTGTATCCCGCACAGCATAGCTTTAAGGCACTCCGTTCCCCACTTTGAAATTTGGAGAAACTCAACGCCACGCTTTGTCTCGACATTAGAGCGAAAAAAGTAAAAGTATAAATTATTTTATTTCCTCCAGTGGGGATCAAACCCACAACCAGTCACGTTTACAGGCACACTTTGTGCCCATGCGCCATTACTGGACTCAAATAATTGTAAATTATATTAAAAACTAATGAAGAAAACTTACTTGGTACAAATGAACGTAAAGCTTGTCTGAAACTTCCTGGCAGTGGCAGGGATGGGGCTCCTTGACAATCGCTGGTGATCAAAACTATTGAAAATATGGTCTTTTATCCTTTTATGTTTTTTTTAACTTCCTGTATTCCGCACCGCATACATCGTAAACAGAGGGGACCCAGTGTGAAGACGCTTTCTTTTCCCACTATCCGCCGAATTGTAGAGGCATTGCGTGTTGACCGGTAGAACTCAACACCGCGCTTTACCTCGTTGTTAGAGCGACGGAATTAAAATATTAAATAATGCATTTTCTTGAGTGGGAATAGAACCCACAACCTATCGCTTGTGCCCTGTTCCATATTTGAGGTCAAGGTCAAGTAAGCTCGCGATTGAGATTCTCTCGCTAGGGAGAATGTTTTTATTTAATTAATCTTGCTAAAAAAAAATCTTGCTTTCTCCGCTCTGGGATTCAATAGGCAATATTTCGAAATTGACCGGTAAGTTAATGTTTAATGTTTTTTTAGTTTTGTTATTTATTATTATTGTTTGTTTTCTATATATTTTGTATTGTAAAGTAGCTACAATTATATCCCATTTATTTATGTTTTTGTTTCCATAACGAATGTATGAAGTGTTATGGAAGAGCGGGGCCTCCTGTTACAAGTACTAGTATTATACTAGTTACTTACTAGGTTGGTCTCATTACTTTCTATATAGCTATATAATATGTGGAACTGAAATAAATATTTTTTTTTTTTAGTTAAAAACGAAATATCTTAACACTAAGTTTTCTTTAACTACCACGTTCTACTAGTACTGTCAAAGAACATCTCTATTCTCATATGTAAACTTTGTAATCAAAGCCTAGGGGACGCTGTAAAAGTATTTTGGACCGGACGCGAGTTAAGCTCGGTACGCCACTGGGAATTCCTCCAGAATTCGTCAGAAAATGGGGAACAGAGTGTCGGATGTGCGGGAGACAAGTGAAGTAGATTTATTTACCTATATATTGAATAGCACCACTTTTTACATGTTAAAATACAATATATAAAATAAAATTATTTTTACATTCACGACCTATAGATAAAAATGTCATTAATTATTACGTATTATATAATAAAATTGATAATTACACAGTCTTTCAATGTATTAAAATAAAAAAACCGCTCAAGAGTAAGTCGGTATTGCCACAAAAAAATAAATATAAACAATATAATATTATTATATTTTCTTGACACGTTATTTTTAGCCGGCTTCAAAAAGGAGAAGGATTTCAATTCAAGTAAAATATGTTTTCATCGAAATTACCTCATTTCTCTTAAATCAATTCTGTTTAAACCAATTTTCGTTTGTTTTTGTAGCGGGCTGATTAAACGCACCTACCTTCCAAGTTTAAAGCGCAAGTCAAAGTTAAACTTGTTACATACATTTTTGCAATAGAGGATCTATTGCAACATGTAACAAACACCAATATAAACATACCAATAAAATAATAATTGGCGCGTCATGGCACAGAGGCCCAGGCGAACGATCGTTGGTTCGATTTCCACCCATGGAAATGAAATATTTATCATTTTTATTTCTTGGCTCTGGTGATAGTTCAGTAGAATAGAAAGTGAGAATAGAGGTCAGCAATCAACTAACAAAGCTGCCAGAATTCAACGGAAAGTGGGTGGAATAGGAACGGAATGTCTTAACACTAGGTTCTCTATGAAGTAAAAAAAATAGAATACTCACCAACATATAAAACAAAAAATCTAAGCTTTATAAACATTTTTGTTTTCTTTTTTATAACAACAAATTTAGATTAGTATCAAAAATACAATAACTATGAAAAATCTATTTCCCGAAATAAAAATACAAATTAACTAAAATCTATGACATATGTTCGTTATCTAGGACAAGCAAATTAATACTAATACTTGAGTAAAGCAGAATTGTATAGAAAAAAAGTATTTATAATATTAACCTTCTTGTAAATTACGGTACGTACCGTGTAATATCGATTATGTACGTATATGCATCTTTCTAAATTAGTTTGTATCTTTATTGATACGTATATGGAAAAAGTAATATCAATCAATCAATCAATCAATCAAATCAGCCTTTTCGGGTCCACTTCTGGACATAGGCCTCTCCCAGGGTGCGCCAAAGCTTCCGATCCTCCGCCTTCCGCATCCAGTCGAAGCCAGCAACCTTCTTCAGGTCGTCGGTCGTCGTCGTAAGTAATATATTTTATCTTAAAATTATTCCAAGAATGGCTTATTTTAAAATCTATATCTACAGACATTTAAATTCAAGTACACCTTCACCTACACAGAAAGTCCTCTATCACCAAGAAAACCGTTAAAAAAGAAATGATGAAACAAGTCAGCTTTATTTCATTCATCATAATTAAAAAACAGAACCCTTCTTCACCAAGCATCGAGAGCATCCAGAACACATGGATATATCAATCTTAAATAAATATCAAATATTCAGGTTTACAGTCCTTTAGAGCACAGAAAAATACTAAAAATGTTTGGAGATTTCCACTAGAGATTTTTAATATTTATTAATGATTAATTTTCATTATCTGGGTCTAGTAACAAGAAAAATCGTAGCGTTGAGTTTCGACACTCAACACGTAATGTCTTGAAATTTGGGCTGTGCGTGTGCTGCTGTATACAGTATGAAGCTAAAAAGTGTTGTTATACGGCAACGCGTGGATAATAAAATAATTGTTATTAGGCTATAAATTTACAGAAATGTTAGGTTGGATGAAAAAAATAGGATTACGTAATTTCTTTCGCAATTGAAAAAAATGTGGAACTTTAAGTGTTGTTTAATCTTGGAATAAATACGACAATAAATAAATAGATCTTTTATTTTAATTTCATTCTTAAATAATTTCTTAGGTTTTTCATTACAATACTTACGTGCTAAATAAATATATTTTAACTGACTACTTTATAATACATATTTTTAAAATACATGTTTTTTTACTAAAATTACGATATATAAGTCATGTTTTAATGATATTGTTAAAAGAATTTAATTTATAATTATTTTTATTGACTACTATAATATAAAACAAAGTTTTTAAATTAATATTAATGTTAAACCGTATAAAATTGTCAAATAATTATAATATTTAAATATATATTTCCACTTAAGACTATGAGGCCTTCGTGGCGGAGCGGCATAAGGGTGTGACTGTAACGCGACGGTTATGTTTTCGATTCCACTCTGGTAACGAAGCAACGCGTTGGAGTCCACTACTCAACACGCAATGCCACTACAGTTCCTTGACTCCCTCTGCCTACCCTGAAGTTGAAAATATTAATACTTAACTTGTAAGTAAAGCTACGTCTAAGGACTAGACAACTAAATGACAAGACAATCAAACACCTCTCTCTCCCAACGCGAATGGTTCCTCAGCGGCAGTTCGGAGATAGTAATCTCCGTGTAAACTGTGAAAATAGGGAAACATTAATAAATGAATAATATTAATATGGAAAAGTATTGCAAGAAGAATATAAATGTTAAATATATTTAGAACCATATTTGTTCATATAATAAAATACTATAAGTATTAATAATTGACGACATTTTTGTTCGTTGGCTAGACAATAGAGTTACGTACGCACACAAATACGCACGCATGCACCCACACAGATACATAAACAGTTCCCCACTCTCTCCCACACACATAAAGAAACCAATATTAACAAATTAAGACATGCACACATCCGCAAATACACAATGATTATATACTGCCAAAGATCTATTTTCTCTTTAAATGTATAAAGATACACGGAAAAAGTTTGAAATAAAGCGATATAAGTAAAATATATTCCCCACTCGGGGGAATGAATAATTATTTATTAATATTTTAATTTTATTGCTCTGGTAACAATAATAATTCGTATTCGTTATTGATAATTCGGCACAGAGTCACGAACGGAGGGTCTTAACGTTAGATTCCCTCTGCCTACCCTACTATATGCAGGATACAGCGTGAAGCTGAAAGAAATTTATTAATTGTAATAAATATTTAAAACCAAGCTATGAACAGAGACATAAATAATTAAATAAAACTAAATCGTTAACTAATCTTTGGAAACCTACTCAGGAGTAGCTTGAAGTCCCATTAAAGCTCGCCCAGAACAACTTCCTTTGAGGAAAGCGTCGTAACTATCACATTTAGTTGCTACAAACTTCCCGCCCACAACTGACTCCGCCCAGTACCGCCACGACCGCCAATGGCTGCAGAAATCTGGATTAATACATAATAACCATATAATAAAACTATTTTATTATATAAAGAGATAAGTGTGAAAAAAAATTAAAAATTATACAAGACAAGACAAGGCCATTGTGAAGCCGCACTGAATGGCTTTAAACGCCACTGTTGTGCCCAATTCAAGAGATTTTGTTTAAGTTTTGGAAATATAAATCTTTTCCTGTTCTACTTTTTAATTCCATTATACAAAATACCATATCTCTCAAAACGGCAAAAAATAACTCCCAAAGTACAGAATACCCATATATATATATAAGAAATGAATAAAAATCTTACTTACACTCATCACTGAAAGGTAAGTATTTTGGGGGGCATCCCGGCTGAGGAGGTTTTCCTCCGTTCGGCCAAAAGTCCACATGACCTCCGCTGAACGGGGAACCTGTAATATAAACTAGGACTTACTTCCCGCTTCGCTCCGTCTGTGTCTCTGCCTCAACAAACACTTGAAGCTGATGAGAGAATAAATAATATCAAGTGTGGATGTGATATCCTATTATGTGCATGTGTGACCACCCATACATACATATGAATGGGTGTATAATAACAAGGATAGATACGAGATGACATGTGTGGATGCCACATAACATGTGTGAATGAGTAATTACATATCATGGGGTTATCATTTTATTGTGTCTGTAAACGCCACTGGTTGTAGGTTCGATCCCCACTCGAGGAAATAAAGTATTTAATGCCCTGCTATATGCGGGATACAGCGCGAAGCTGATTTTTTATATATATGTAAAAATAGTAACAAACCGATTTGCCCGCCCGCTGTATGTATATTATCGACGAAACGTGCGTCTTTTGGACTTATAGGTTTCGTTAGTATAGGCGGGTAGAACCCGGGGTAGGCCGGGTCTAGACCTGTTAACCTGGAAGGAAGAAAAGATTGAATTATATATTTTATAATAAAAGTGTAAGTTCAAATCTATGTGTAAAATAATTATTAATTAAGGTGTTTTTTGGTCTAGATTATGTTGGGTATAGATTCTACTTTTACTTTCATTATTTTTTCTCCACCTTGCAGCAGCAGAGGGAACCTAGTGTCAAGGGCTTTCCAACTTTGGTGACAATGGAATACAAATACAAATAATTCTACCTTTCAACAGTATATCCTTCAGCAGCTAAGTGCCTAGCAGCAACAGCTCCCACTTGGACCCCCATCGAATGTCCCACGATATGTAAACCCTGACGCTGCAGACCAGCTTTTAATAACTTTACCAACGCTCTGCCAGCTTCGTCGCCTACCTTTAATATATATATTTGAATTTATATTTAATGTATTATAAGTATTTTAATATTAATTAAGTGTTTTAGTAGTAGCGTACAATTGTATACGTGAAAGGTTGTGGGTTCAATTCGCACTCAACGTAATGAGAAGTTTAATAATTATTTTATAATATTTTCATTTATCTCGCTCTGGCAACGAGGCGTGCGGCGTTGAGTACCGCCACTCAACACACAATGCCTCTAGAATTCGACGCACTTTGCCTCTTTACCAGAGTGACGAAATTAACATAATAAATTTTACATTCCCGCGAATGGGAATTGAACCCACCAAGTTGTGCTGAATTATATTTCGAGATGGAAGGATATCTATGTCGACTTACCGGTTGTATATCAAAAAGGACATTAAAGTAATTTCCAAAAGCAAGATTGGCCCAGTCCAGTGCGAGCACGTTGTAGCCGCCGCGTCTGATGTATGCAGAGACGACCGTGCCCACACTCTTGTCGGTCACGTATTCTACATAGCTGAAATGAGGGTAAGTACTTTGAAATATTCAATCATCTATTCGTCAATCTATCAATCAATCTATATATATAAAATCGAAAGGTCACTCACTCATCACGAAATCTCAGAAACTACAAGTGCTAGGAATCTCAAATTTTGCATAGGAGTTACTTATAGGACGTAGGTGCTCGCTAAGACGGGAATTTGCAATATTCGATTTCTAAGGGGTAGATTTTGGGGTCGAAAGTTTGTATGAAACTTTGTTACTACAAATGCTAGGAGTCCCAAATTTTGCATAGACGTCACTAGGACGTAGTCATGGAGACAGAAATTAATAATAACATAGTTCACGCGGGTGAAACCGCGAGCGGGCCGCTAGTAAATAAATAAATCTATCAATCAATCCTCGAGTCCGTGGTGGCGCAGCGGCACAAGGGTGTGGTTGTAATGCGACGGTTGTGGGTTCGATCCCCACTCCAGGAAGTGAAATATTTATGTTTATATTTCCATTTCTTCGCTCTAGTGTCGAAGCGAAACGCGGCGGTGAGTTCTGCCATTCAACACGCAAAGCCTCCAGGATTCGGCAGAAAGTGGGGAACGGAGTGTCTTAACATTAGGTTCCCTCTACTTACCCTGATGTGTACGGGATACAGCGTGAAGCTGATTTTATCAATCCGTCAGTTAATCAATAAGTACAACTTATAAAAGTTAACAAACTTAAATTTGCGGATATATGCACTCATTTTGTATGAACTTAAGTGGAAATATAAGGTTGTAATGTTTTTTTTTTCATGAAATACCTTAAATAAATTTATGTTATAAATATTTAATGCACTTTTAAATTGTACCTACTTACATAATTATGTATGAATAACTAACTACAAAGAGGTATTATTTAAATTACGTTAAAAACAGAAATAAAATTACCGTAATTTTTTTTTTATTTAAAACTAATTTGAACCTTATTTTACAAAGTTTTCTTGTGTACAAAGTTATATATACATAATACCTAGTATATTAGTAACTCCTAGAAAAGAAAATAATATGCTGTAAATAAAAAGTTAAAAATAATGACTTACCCATGAATGTAAAACACCGTAGGTTTCTCTAGTACAAAAGTTTTGTCTTTCAACAACGATTCTATTTCTCTTGTTCTATATAACGTTCTATTTTCAACACTATCCCTGTAATGTGAATAAGATGAAAAGATAAATAAATTAAAATAGAAAAGTATAATAGTAAAAGATATACATGTAAAAATGTTAAAATGTTTAAACTTTAGCGGGATTACAACTCGCGCCATTTACTGCTAACAATATAAATAAATTGTTATAAGTGTATATTAATTTTGGCGTAGGCTAACAAGAACGTATGGTCAGAGCTTTTGGACAATTTGCAAGAGGCGCAGGTTCAAATCCAAACAGCATTCAAATTTGGACTTTAACAGTTATGGATTCGATCCTCACTTCTGGTTCCCAAGTCAAAACAGGGTGTTCAGTTCCACCCAAGTTATCTCTAAGTCCGAAAAATTAAAAAAAAAGTCAACAAACTAAAGAAATTGGGTTAAATAAAATAAATAAATGAACTTCACGCTGTATCCCGCACACAGCGGGGTAGGCAGAGAGAACCTAATTAAGACACTCCGTTCCCCACTTTAAGCAGAATTTTTGAAGGCATTGTGTGTTGAGTGGCACAGAACTCCACGCCGGGCTTAGGAAACGAGGTTAAAGTTAAATAATTCAACAAAATATACAACAATTTATAATAAACAGTCTAGACTGTAGTCATTTAAATGTATCACATAATAATGAATTTGATAATAAAATGAATATTTTTACATGAAAATGACAAAAATTGCTAATTAGATTAGGTACGTGAAGAATAAAATTAACATTACTTATCCTACTTTTTATAAGCCATATCTATTCGTCTATAGTAATACATTATGTATACGTATAAATATGTACAGTCGACGAGGTCTAAGCTGAGCTTTACATTTGTTAAAGTGTTCATATAATATACTGTAGGTGGGTACATTTTTGTCATAAGCGTCACTTCAGATGATAAATTCAAATTAAAATTCAAAATATTCGTTCGTCGAATGAACATATGAACAAAAAGCTACCACCGGTTCGGAAGGCAGTTCTGCTGAGAAGAGCCGGCAAGAAACTCAACAGTTGCTCTTTTCAAAATCAATGGTACAATCTATTACATTAGCTGGTAGCTATCCTGCAATACTTTAATTCCATACATGCTTATCCTCTAAATATCCTTAGTGATAGAGATTGATTTCTAATAATAAACTTGCTTGAGCTCCGCGAGCTGTGTAAAGGTATTTAAAATAAATAATTTTACCTGTAATAAGCAATTTTCACGTCGCTCAAGCTTAGCGAACGCCCTTTTGGTACTGAAAAAATAAGAGAAACATTTTAATATGCAAAATGCATAAAATAAAATAAGTACCTCGGACACAAAGAACGTATTCAGTGTCACATGTAGATGTAAGTCTTAGTTATTTCCTTTCGACCACGCAGGCGAAGTCAGATATAAAATCTAGTAAATAATATTAATAGATAATGAATGAAAAAAAAAAACAAAATTCTTGAAACTTACCCGGTACAAATGAACGAAAAATTTGTCTGTAAGTTCCTGGTAACAATGGCAGGGTTGGGGCCCTTTCACAGTCGCTGGTGATAACAACTATTGAAAAATAAAGATTTTTATTGTCTAATTTTGCTTAGCTGATGCGATTTTTTTTTACCAAAATAAAAAGAAAAATAGAAATTTGTGGATATCATAGAAAAAATCATAATCTATCTATATATATAAAAGGACTTGTCCTCACTGACTGAGGTAAGATGCACGCACAGCCGTAACCGCTGTGCGTAGAAACATGAAATTTGGACAGATGTTTACTTTCGTAATCTGGACATTCACTAAGAAGGGATTTTGAAAAATTTTAACCCTAAAGGGGTCAAATCGGGGTTGAAAGTTTGCATAGATTTTTTTTAAATCGGCACCAATTTTTATAAAATTTGAAATTTAGACTCTTAAAAATGTTTCTTTCATGGTTTATTAGAATTCACTCCTAAATAAGCAAGTGAAGCTGCGCGCGTCCGCTAGTACATTCATAATTGTTGTTTATTTCATACAAAACTAGTGTTAATGTATTCAAATGTAACTTTAATAGCGGTGTAGTAAAAACTTTATATATAGTGTATTTCGCTTTTAATAATTTTTTCAATAACAATTATTTTCAACAAACAAAAAAATTTCTTCAAATCATTTTTACGATCGAATTTATAAATTTTGTAAATAATAATATTAATGAATAATATTTATATTATTTTTATTTTTGCAATATATCGAAAATCGGACGAAAAGTAGGGTAACGGTATATCTTCACATTAGATTCCTCCCGCTTACCCTCCACACACGTAAAAACACGCAGCTAAAAAGAATAAAAATCCTCTATTCCTTTTAAATTTCCGGAATTTGTTGCCTTTTCTCTAGATCTTAAAATCTATGAATTACTCTTGGTACTGATTACCATGATCTATGCCAATGCCAGCAAGTACTTCGAGTATATCGCGTGCTGACAATATAATTACAATGTTATGTCTATATAATGAAGGCCTAAGATGTAAAATAAATATTCTAAAGAAACATCGTTATATATGCAATCTTTAAACTTTGGTAGTTATGTTATAATTGAGGTCGCTGTGGCGCAGTGGAGCTGCCTGTGTGAGCTCGCGATGGTTTTGAGTTCATTAACTCGGGGAAATCAATAGGGTTCCGTACTTTTTAAAGAAAAAAGGAACCCTTGTAAGATCACTCTGTTGTACATCTGTTTGTCCGTCTGTGTGTCTGTCAAGTGCCTTTATCTTAGGAACGCTTGGAGATATCGGGTTGAAATTCAACCGTATACGTATTAGATGAAAGGGCTATAGCTAAGCTAAGCCTGAATTTCAGGAAAGGCTTGGCAGGCAGGAAGACCCTCGTTTTTGTACGGAACCCTCGGTAAGCGAACCTGACTCGCGCTTGTCTGGTTTTTTTTATTTTCTTCGCTCTGGAGATCAACAGAAGTTTCCAAATTTTGTGGGGACTACGCAACCTGATAGAATGAGATGGAGACTTGTGGAAGATGTGGAAATCTGTGAGTTGTTGTTCTAGTTTAGTACAATGTCAAAGATTGTTTACTTACTTATATATATGTTAATTAAAACCTACAAGACAGAACAAGTTTAGAGTAAGTTTATTTATGGCACAGGAAAACGAGTCATAATACAAATGTATACTAAGATTTGTTAATATTTAACTAAAATTAGTTAAATATTAACAAAGATTAGTTAACATAGGATGTTTGATGTCATTATGTTAGAAGATGTCGAGGTGCAGGGGCACAAGGGTGTGACAGTAACGTGACGGTTGTAGGTTCGATCCCCACTTGATGGAATAAATTATTATTAAATAATATTTTCTTTTCTTCGCTCTTACATTAAGGCTAAAGCCTGATATTGAGTTTTGCTACTCAACACGTAATGCCAGGAAAAATTCGGCGGAGTCCTAACACTAGGTTCCCTTTGCCTACCCTGATATGTGCGGGATACAGCGAGTTTTAATTTTTATTTATTTATTATGTACCTACAGTCAAACGCCCACCTTACTTCCTCTTTTAAGATATCACGTAAATTAGACTCAAATATATTTTTTGTTCTTTGTTTAATTAGTCGTTTCGACTTCCTGATATTATACTAATTTAATTATTAGATATTTATGTTACTATTGGCCTCTAAAACTCTATTATTAAGTAATTTTAATAAAACACGCATTAGTAAGTGAGTATTAAAGGTATTTAATGGAATATTTATTCATAAGATATAGGTACCTAAGAGTAGTCCAGGCCTAGTTTTTAACTATTATGTTTGTTGTAAAAATCAGAATATTGTTGTCGCATATTTTTAAATTTTTTTAAAGTAAAGGATGTTGATAAAAATAAGTTAAAAACAATAAATCAATCACGTATCACGCACACAGCAACCCTACAGTGTGCGGGATACAGCGTGAAGCTGATTTGATTAATAACTTTATTATATAAAATTTATTCATATTATTTATATAAAAATATATTTCTTTCCACAAATAAAAATAAAACAAAATGGCACAAGTCAATATTAAACTTGTAAACTAAATTATATTATAAATATAATAAAAACATAAACAATTTAACATAAATATTTAAATAAAATAATATTAAAATACTCACCAACAAGTAAAATAAAAACTCCTAGCTTTAAAAACATTTCGTTTAATTTTTTAAAACGTTCAATACAGCATTGACATCAGAAATAAAACTATTTTACAAAACCAATTCCCCGCGAAAATATATAAAGTTCGCGCCTTTATTTTTTTTTTATTTTGTCACAAAAGTCTATGACATGTGTACTCTATGGCAAGTGAACTATAACTAAAGCTTGCGAAAAACAAATTTGTGCGGAAAAAAGGTACAAATTTATAATATTTAACCTCCTCGTAAATTACAGGTTAGATATTTACATATTTTTTATCGAACATCGAGTTATCTTTATGTACTTTCTGCAGTCTTTGCATTTGTTTAAATTCATTAATATTTATATTGGTACATTTTAAGTAAGTATATATGGAAAATAATATCTTAAATTAATTCGAAGAATATCATATTTTATAATTTATAACTACTGGTATTTAAATTCAAGTACATCTTCGCTTACACACTGAAAAAAAAACGTGAAAGAGACGAAATGATGAAAAATTATGTTTTTTCTTATTTTTGTTTATCTTTACGAATCTCAATGACGTTGTATTAAATTCGCATGAAACATAATTATGTATTTTTAATTATATAATTATATATCTTTTTTATCTTATCTAAATGAAACTAAAAACTTAAGATTTTTTGTTTCATTAATTGATTATAGTAGGTATCTTATTCCCTAAATACCTTTCTTGTTTCGCTTTTAAGAAAAATAATATTAGCATTTGCATTTTAGCATTTGTTGTTATTTTTAATATTAATAAAAACAAATAAATTAAGCAGTACCTGCTCAGCGAGGACATTATAACATATCACATTATAAAATAGTTTTATTTTAATTTATCCACTTTTTTATAATTATATTATAAAATATTCAAAGTTGAAATTCTACCTGATTCTGCAAAAAGTAGTAGATGTAACTATAAATATATTTTATTGCGTCTAAAAAAAAAAGCAAAAAAGCCATAGAAATAAAAATATAGCATATTATTACACAGCTTATGTTTCAATTTAATTATAAAAACAAATCACTCTTGTGAAATTAATAAAACTTTAATGAAAAACATTTTAATAAAAAAGAGAGAAAGTCGTGGTTCAGTGACTGCAACGCGACGGGTGTGGTATTCTTCTGCACCGATTTTCTCCAACGCTACTATTGGTATATTCATGAGGATAGATGGAACATTTTTCTTAAAGTAAATTGACATAATATATCAATGAAAGTCGTGAAACAACTGAGAGCTTCGCAAATTCTGAATAAACCAATAGAGAAATATTTATGTCCTAGAGAATTGTAGAACCTATAATTATAACGCTGTAAAAACGTGACAGTATATCTTTATCGCCTACGGTTGACTTACAATAGTAACTTTTATGTTTCAAATATTATTTAAAATATTACGTCATTTTCGAAGCTGTTTTCTTACGTTCGTTAGCTTCGACATTGTATGAATCATTGAAGTACCTTAGAGTAAACAAAGTTATTTAGAGATTTTTTCAAATTTCTCTATTCATTTAAATTATTTCCTATATTTTAAATTACTTCCTTCCTTCTTCCTTCGTAGTGAATTATGGGGCCTTCATAATAAATAAAAAATATACATATTAACGTATATATAGCTATTAAGCGAACCGCTCGCGGCATCGCCCGCAGAAATGAACAGTTATTTATTTACTTATCCGAATGATTTTCGTGTTCTTATAATATTATCATTTAAAAGACAATATCTAACTACAGTCCAGATAAAAAAAATATTTTGTAGTAATTTTGACGAACCACATACTTTATATATTAACACATCTTTTTTATGGATATAACGCAATCACAAAACGTTAAAAGAAATTTCCTAAAATATAATAGTGAAAACTGCACTTAAATTGGTTAAGTCGTTTCCAGAAACGAACTCACAGACAAACCGACATAAAATCAAAAAATCATTCTTTTGGGTTCTTGAAAAAAGGTCCCCAATAGTAGATGTTCTCATATATCTACCATATACAGACAGCGATCAGTTACAATTTTATTATATGTATAGATATAGATAAGGTGTTCAACGAAGCGTAGTGAGTTCACTATAATATATTAAAATGTGTTTCCTTATAATTCCTAGAACGCCAAAATATGCTATATATAATATTTCTTAAGCAAAGGTCATTTGGGCAGAAATAATTTGCAAAGTAACGCTGTTATTCTAACATTTAGAAACTTAATAAAATTTATTAAAAATAAATACAATACATTAACTAGTACAATAAATAAATCCATAATTTTTCTTTTTGTTATATGGACAGTTACTTAGATACTTAAAATAATACTTATTTTCATTTTCTATCTTAAATATATTTTATTGTAAGGATTTCATAAGAAAAGAAAGTATTAAACGCCATAAACACTTTATTGCAAACACATAAGGAATGTAAACAAATTGCCTTAAAGTTTTAAAACTCTTGAAACGCCTTATAAATATAATATTTGAAATTTTATACTTCTATCATAATAAGGAGATGAAAACGTCATTTTACAAATAATACTTATATTATTTTTTAGATTCACGGTGTAACCCGCATATAGCAGAGTAAGCAGAGAGAAGCGACTGACTTCACCAAATATTCGAGGCATTGCGTGTTGTTACCAGAACGGGGAAATTAAAATCATTATGCCATTTCCCACTACTTACTTATTTGATTAATGACTCTATTAACTATCACAATGATGTCATAATTATTTATGACGTCATTCTGATAGTCAAACGTTATCGTAAAGAAAGTTACTGATTTTCATAATATAACCGTGTATTTTAACAAGTATTATTGAAATATAATTTAATTTACAAAATTATAATATAAACGTGACCCAATTAGATATATTAAAAAAAATATTATAATGACGTTATCAGCTCATATCTTATAAATTGAATATATTAGTAGTAGAAAACTAAATATATATATTTTTATAATATAACATTAAACACCACAATATGGCAGTATGAAACAGGCTTAGTAATATATCTTTGAAATGAGAAAATATAATTAGACTTGTAAAAAAAAACTTATAAGTGCTAATAAATACATATAAATAAACATAATTTAAGAAACTACTTTTAATTTAATTAAAAATAACAATGAATGCAAAAACAACACAAATTTAAATTGGTATACAATTATGGAAACTAATATTAACAATAAACAAAATAAAAACTATTTTTTTATATTCTATTTAAAATACTAGCGTATATTTTAAGTGTTTTTTATATTATAATTTCAATCTTATACAGAACAATTTATTATGAATATAATATTTTTAGCTATAATAAATGGGACTATACTAAAAAGTATTTGAAGCAAGAATTTATAAAACAGAGCTGTCAGTGTTAAAGTAGCCTAAGTATTTTTATATTTATAATTTTGCAATAATGTCCATACTTTTTGCACTTTTAATGCAGATAAATCTTAATAATTTCATTCAAACTTAAAACTTACATGTTTATTAACTTTCCAAATACAGAATTAGCATATGTAAACAAAATCAGGCACCAATTAATATTTTCAAAATTATTATAATGAAATTATCACAAAATATTGTTTAGACCACTTTATGAGAACAATATTACAATCACACAACATATTTACAAAATTATATATAATTGACAGCCTAACTCGCTTAATACACATATAAAAAAAAATTTAGAATAGAGAATAAGAAAAAAGTTATTTTAACCATCGGTCTACTCATTTCTTCATGGTCTTTTCCGGTCTACTTGAGGTCTACATCATCACTTAACAGGTCTTCGCATTCCTTCTCCCATTTATCATCATTATTTTTTTCTGCAACCACTTCGTATTCATTGAGTTCAGCTTCTAGTTCTTTTTCCCATTGTTCTGTAAATTTAATATTATTTAGTTGTAGTTACTAAAATAATGTTGTATATTGGATATTTATATACATTTGTACCTGTCTAAAGTAGTTATTTTGTCTTCATTTACTTTTTATCTCGTTGTTTTTGCATCGTCTCTTAATTTAAATAGATGCTGAATTATTTGAAATTTATATATAAAGATTAATTGATCATAGCTAAATAAAAATTGATATGTTTTAATGCTTCATATTAGTACAAAATTATTTGAGAGTAGTAGTAAATCATAATTTTTAATTTTTTGTATTTCAATTTTGTATATAACTGTAACTCTACTATCTTATTGCAAATATGAATAGTAATGAAAATATTAGACATTTTAAAGAAAAGAAATTTAAAAAGATTTTTGCGTATTTGTTCAATAGAGCCAGAGTCAATTTTAATGCGCAATATAACAAACTACGACTACAGATACAAAATAACAACACCAATATTATTTTAGAATAATATAATTATTTCAATTCATAATAACTAACTATAAATGCCATAATAACTATAATGTTATAATTTCACTAAACATTTTCTTAAATATTGACGATAGAAAGTGTTACCTATGCCGTCACTATGCGGGGATCAACCATTTTACTATGAAAATAACATGACTTTTGGAAGCTAGGTAAAAAACATTTTGTTTAAGAGATATCTTTTGATAATTTCGTAATTGAAAACATTTTTTCGTGTTTCAGTTTTGAGCATTAGGAAGAAGACATTTTTTTTTATTTGGTGTCTACTATATCACTCGCTATAATTTCTAAAACACTTAGGCCATTATTTAAATTAAAAAATTAAAAGATCGGTCTGTAGAGTAGAAAAATCTGAGAGAAACTTCATTATTTATAGACGTTAACCACAGATTATTGCTAAAAAGTGTTTTTAAAAAAAGAAAAGACTAGAAGGGTTAGGCCTTTACAGGTGTTAACATTAATAATCTTATATCAACTAAATCTACGCAACATTATAAACACGGATAGACATACAATGAATCTAATATTTTTTTCGTAAATAATTACAAAAGTTGTGTTGTCAGACGCGGGTGAACGACGGCAGTTGGCTTAATTGACTGTCACACATAAGTGATATGTGGCGGCTATATAGATATATTGAAATATTTCTCCAATAAATTTTATCGTTGAGCCTTTTTTGATAACAATTATATAATTAATCAATTTTGATAGTTCTGATGTTTTCTTTATTAATATGAGAGGCTTATTTATTTAGTTAGCAACTTTTAATGGTAAACGACCAAAGAAGACGTCAACGATGTGAACAGTTTGATAATTATTAAAAGTTGAATTCTTAATTTAACGATTGATAATTCTGACAACACAGTGAGGAGGAGTTTCAACATTGCTACGCGACAGACAGACAACAGACCAGAGATAAACAAAAACGACCAACTTTGAGAAATACAAAGCGAAGATAAAATAGCAATAAAAAAAAAGCGAAAACCTTTATCAAGCTATCTTAAAAAAGATATTGAAGTAAAGGAAACTTTTAGTAGCAATGTTAAAACCTGACAAGTTAGCTACGAAACAGTGACGCTATTCCACATTATATGTACGATCTTATTTCCTTATGCATATATATAACATTCAGTTTACATTGAAATTTTCCATTTAATATTAGAATAATAGTTAAATTCACGTTGAAAAAGAATCTACAAAGGACCATTATTCTAAATATCTAAATATCATGTAACACAGATATCTGCATTTAAGCTATAGAATGAAAATTAATATGTCATAAATATATATACATTTATATAATAGTATTAGAAAGTTATATATTGTCTTAACAATTACAATTAAACGACACACGATATAACAAGAATGACGATATGACAGATTATAAACTCTAGACAAAATCAAACAAGGGGCCGCGTTGAGGCATAGTTTTTTATACATATATATCTATATAAACGTACATAATATAGTAAACGTGAAGAGATCAACAGTGTAACTTTCATTTTTTAACGCCAAAACTAGAAATTACCATTTTGGGGGTAATATTAAGATGATTTTGTATTATTATAATACTGTAATGGCATTATTGAAACAGTTTTAAGTGATAATATATTAGCAAGCATCGCTTACGGTGCCTCTTTTACTATCCAAAGCTGGCAATTAATTTCGGCCAAACAATAGTCAAAGAATGAATCGATCTAAATTAGTTTTGGAGTAAGTGGATAGTATGTGAAGCGACCGTGGTGTTACGGTGGTACAGTGTTTGATGCTCCATGATGTCCGGTGCTGGCTTAAGCTGCATTCCGAAAATAAGAAAAAAATACCTTTAAAATATATATATTTTCAATTGTATATCCTTTGATTTGACAAAAAGGTTATACATGTGATGAATATCTTCGTAATTTTACGCAGATATTTTTTTCATCTGGCAATTTCATAGTTGATATTTATTTTTTTTTCAATGTCGACATGTTTCATTCTCCTCAAATTCCTTATATGGTTATATTTATACGATATAAGATACATCCACCAATTATGTTAAAAATTAAATGTACTTGTAATTGGTTATGGATTGTTCATTTTTATAGACTTTTTTTTTTATTTGTCTTATAATAAAATAGGATTAATTTAAATATACCATAATATGGTGGAAATCTCTTAAAAATTATTTGATACTGTGATATTTAATGTGCCGGAATTTGTATAAAATAAGCGTGCCTTAGTAAATTAAATACGTATTCCTCAAAGTTGGTTAATTTGTTTATAAATTTAAATTTTCCGCGGTACATATATTATATAAAATTAATGTTAAAGTTGAAGAATTGAAGTGAAACGATTAAATGATAATAAAACTAGCAAAAAAAGAAAATAAATGAAGACAAAATAACTATGACAACAACAAAATAAAAAGGATGTGTGTTACCTACATTTTATTCAAATTAAAAAAAAGAAAATACCTTAACAGGTATTGAATGCATACATACAAACGTTCGCAATGTCCACCAAAATAGTAGATTTAGTTTTATCTTTCATAGCAATTAAAAAATTCATTTGTAACATAATATATTTCCAAAATATTTTTTGTATGTATACAGAATGGTAGACAGAGAGAACCTAGTGTCATGATTTTTACTTTCCACCTAAATTTAAAAGATCGCGTGTTAAGTGGCGGAATTTAACGCTGTGTCCTCTATTTTAAAAAAGGCACCGCCTTTCGTACCAAAAATATTATTTTTAAATTAAATCCATACGAGAAACGGGAAACTCTTACCATCATCGTTATCTCTATCAACTTTTAACGATTTAATTCTTTTCTTGGCATCGTCTATAGAATCTTGCGGCGGTTTCCCTTTACCTACTTCGTTTGATGAACTAATATCTAAAGAGAGGTAAATGATAAAAACATAAAATTAAAAAAAATAAAGAATAAACTAAAAAAATATCAATGAATTAGCTAACAATGAGATGAAAGCATTTTAGCAGTATTTTTAAAAAATATATATTGGCCTGTACAAATAATCGATGTTAAATTTATAAAAATATACTGGCATTCCCCTAAAACGTATTACTTTCTTTTTACCTGTTTTAGGAATTCTTAGGATTACCTACTTTTAAGTATTAATCAGAGATTTAGTAAAATAACATTATTAGACAAAAAAAAATAAGAAATAAATATTGTATATAAAATTCAAAAATAGAAAAAAAAAACAAAGATTTATTAAAAGAAAATCTCCAAAATCTATAAATCTTTGACAATATTGACTCTCAATACAATATAAATATGTATCGAGTTCCAAAATAAAAAGATTCTTGATACAGAATAAATAAATAAATTCCTAAGGCTGAGGTTATTTTACAATCCCCCGAGCTTTGGCTTTACGCTTAGTTGGAACCTGTACTGAATACTTACGATGGAAAAAAGAGGTGCCTTTTTTGTTCCTCTGGAGTATAGAAATAGGTAAAATATAAGAATTCTTAAATTCTTTATAAAAATATATTTATCGAATCTAATAAAATCTATCATAAATATATATGAACGAAAAAAAATATATTGTATTACCGTTAAGTCTATTTAAATAAGTGCAATATTAACTTCCGTTCCTGACATACAAACCCTTAAAACAAAAAAAAATAACATAAACAAAAGATTTTGTCACTTTTATTATAACGTATCATCATTATCTGTAATACGTATAATTAAGTAGACAGGTTCGATATCTATTTGTTGAAAGTACCAACTAAGTTTATTAAGAACGCTATATAAAACTGAAAACTGAAACCGAGTATACACGAACTTCACGATTAAGAATACTATAGCACAATTAATTAATTGCGTCCTTTAAATACCTAACATCTCCTTTCTTTAAGAGTCAGACCCACCCACTAGAGACAAAGGTATAGGTTCTATTCCAGTCTAAGGTAAATCTAACCAAACACAAACAGAATCTGACCTTGCGAGTCGTCGGCGCTCGACTGACCGCCCGCCGCATCCGCCTCGTTGGCCTGGCAGATCAGCGACACGCGGTAGAAGTAGTTCCGCCAGAAGTTCTCTTCTGTTATACTGGAAACATTGTAATAATAACGTTATAAACATGTGTCAGTATTTCAAAACATAACATAGAAGAACCTAAGGATTCTCACACTTTAATAAGACAAAGAAAAAAATGATTGTGTAAATGTTGGTATGTACTCGTAACTCATATACATTTTCTTTGCCTTATTGGGAAATCAAAATGAAATCAACAAATTTGTAAACCTTGAAACAAAAGCTTTATTATTTTCTATTATAGCTACATTATTGAGATGGGAATTACCAATTTTTCTCTACCAAAAAAAAGAAATAATTGTTTAGTGTAATGTAGTTTTAAAAACAAAATATTTGATGAAACGCTTAATAATAATGATATGGGTAAGAAAAGTAAATCCTCATATGACCACATACAAACTTTCAGTTAGTAAATTATGAAAAATGTATTTTAACCCTAGATAGATAACCTACGTCGAATCGACGTAGTCGATTTTGAAAAATTGATATAACTCGTTTGTTTTTCGCGTCACTACACTGGCCGTTCCTGTCAACTCATTCGGCCCGTACTCGTACACCCGTATCCCTCCGGTAAGTGCAATACTTTCGTCAATATTTACTTACCTTACGTCGAAATGACGTATGGTTATCTTTAGTGTTAGTTTTTTGATTTTTAGGAAAATGTATTATTGCGACTTTTTTCAGCATAAATGTACTTATTTTTTTTACTTGTTACAGCTCACGACAAAACAAAACATTATGTCGTCACATAATCGTATAAACGGTACAAAAATCAGTCGGTAGTTGCATGAAACGAGCGATGCACAGATTCAAGGGTCGGACAGTCAAACTGAAGACAATTTATTAAAAGATGAAGTACAGGGTGATGCTGTAGAGTATGAGGTGAGTGGTCCACAAGTAGTAAACACATTGCATACTGAAGATGTGTCTGAAAATAACCCTGAAACTCCTGAAAGTGCTTCGGCAAGTATGCCGATTGTCATGTCACAGCGTCAAACTCTTCGAGGCAAAACGATCATCGTTGGACAGCCACTAAAGGCAGAACAAGAGGAAGAATATCATCTGCTAATATTATACGGACACCAAAGGGTCCCACTCGGACGAATAAATGCCCTTATAAGCCTTTAGAATGTTTCAGTACATTTATTACTGATGACAGTGTGGAGGAGATAACAAAAATGGATCAACGCAGAAATCCAGCTGAAGATTGAAAACCCTGATGTAAAAGCCACCTCCCACAGAACTCGAAGGTGTATCTGAGCTAAAGAAAAGAAAATAAGCTAAAGAAAAAGTCCATCAAAAATTAGAAGGATAACAAAGACTATGCGGCAACTGTAAAAATCCCATTTGTGGAGAGCACGAGTCCAGCGCCTGTCCTAAGTGTCTTTGAGATGAAAATTAATAAAAAAATATATGTAGTTAGGTTTCTAATATTATATAGTTTATAAAAAAAATATTTAAAAAAGTTTATATCTCAAATTATAAAACTGACGGAGAGATTCCTAAATGTTTAAGTTTTATAAAGTAAGAAGTACCTCCTTTGGTTCTTTTTTTATTTTTTGTAATGAAAATATAAATAAACTCTAATGTTTTTTATTTATTCAGAACACAATTACATACATTAAGATATAATATCATATTCATAAACCTAGGACATACATAATCCAAAATATGCTCACTCAAACATTCGCACGTTGAATCGACGTATGGTTATCTTTAGTGTACAGTGAAATATGGTTATCTATCTAGGGTTAACATCTTCTACGTTTCATTCCTCACGCTGTATCCCGCACATAGCAGGGTAGGCGGAGGAAACCTGATGTCAAGTTGCTCTACTTAACGCCAATCTTTGTCTTCTTACCAAACGCTAACTAAATAAGCATCTTTTTTACTTTCACGCTTACAGCGATGTAGACTGTGAAAATTTGGGAAACTAGTGTTACGACACTCCATCCCATAAAAATATCTATCAATATAGGGATATAAGAAAACATAAACTCACACTTTGGGCACGAGATCGAAGCGCATTGTGGACAGATTTGGGTCGTCGTTCATGATGGCGACAGCAACCGGGTACATCTTGTTGTAGTCGAAGTCGAAGTCCACGCCGGCGGGCGGGGCGCGCACGAAGTTCCTTCGGTCCTGATGCGGATAGGGTTAAGTTACGCTTACATTGTAATACTTAAGACGTTTACACAAAAATATATGTTTAAGAATCTTTTAGAAACAGTAAAAGATTTACTATTTTAAGACTTTAGTACTCATGAACATTTAAAGGTAACAAACGACATAATTAGAAGTCACTGATACTATAGTGTATTGTTGATTATGTCTATAGAAAAATGTAACTTTTACAGAGTCAAAATATCCATTTCTCTACTTTGCTGTATATATATTTTTGATTTAAAATACACCAAAAATATAATAAAGTGAACTTTTAAAAATACTAATGAATCAAATGAACAAAAATCTACCATCGTACTTCCTCCGTAATTCTGCTGAAAATATCAGGAAACTGACTCAGCAGCTCCACTTTCTCAGATCCCAATTTGTAACAAATGCTTAACAATTACTAAAACCTATATATATTCTATCATAAAATGTAGGCATAAAATCTAACTTACAGTGGACAACGACAGGCACTCCTCCTTCAGGGAAGCCTCATTGGGCGCCCCCACCCAGGGCGGGGCCGCGGCACCGTTGCCCTTGTCCTGGCCCTTGATGAACGCGTCTTGCTCGCGGTTGAATTCGCCGAGGATGCTCTGTTGAAAAAGAGTGAATAGGTAAGTGATTGTACAGTGGATATATAGTTTGGAATGAAAATCTCAAGATCGATCTCAAGATCGAGAGATCTCTGAGTTGAGAGCGATTTGTAAATACGGGTCTAGGTAGATATCGGAAAATATCAAGGGACATACATATGAACAGTAAAAATACGTTACATAAACGTAAACGAAACACGTTAAATCATTTTTTTAGTTTTTTTTTAATATTGAATAGGCTTGCGTTTGACCTCATCAAGCATGGTGAGCGTTGATGCGATCTACGGTGGTGTACGCTTGCCTAGTAAGTACCTGTTGACTCTGTTTTTGAAGACTCCCAAATTGTAAGTCATAGGAAATACAGATGTCGGCAACGAGTTCAAATCTCTCGCAGTGCGGATTAAGAATGTAGCCTCAAAGCGTTTCGTTCGTACGTTAGGAATTTCTACCATGTAAGGATGGCGTGAACCTGTATTCCTAGACGTTGTATAGTAAAAAGGGGCTAGGGCTAGTTTTATAAATGTTTAAAATAAACATAAAAAACTATATTTAAGCAATGTTAATAAAAATAGAGTAAAAGCGCTAATGGATAAATGAAACAGAAACCTTATAATCAGTACTAGTAACACATTGTTTTAAAAGGTAATAGATAAAATGATTTATTCCATTAACATTTAAAAGGAATTTAATATTATTTATATTTTTATGTTTACGTTTCGAGTATTACGAGTATATAGCGTTATAATAAGCTGTCACGACCAAAGCATCGAGTAATTTCTTCATCGGAATATTTCAAGTGGCGAGATCCGAGTCCTCTTGATTTAAGTGCTCTTCTAATAATTTATAACTTATTTCATTCGATGTTATAATGTTTAGATTTAGATATTTAAATTTTGAATACAAAAAAAAGAGCTTTATGTTCGCAAACAACTTTTAAGCTTTTTAAGCATCGTTCGTGTCCTACAGCAGGTTTGTTATCATTTTATCCTATTTGCTGACTGACCCTTGACCGATTGGAAATATTATTTTTTTCTAAGAATAATAAATAAATCGGCTTCAAGCTGTATCCCCCAACTCAACGCCGCGCTCTTCCTCGACACCAAAACGAAAAATGAAAATATAAATTTAAACAAATATTTCATTCAAGTGAGGATCGAACCCACAACCAGTCGCATTTACAGTCACACTTTCCACCTCTGCGCTACGTTATGACTTAATCCTATTAGCACTGTAACCCGCGCGGGTGACAAACACGTACGTGTTTCAGATTAACTCGGATTAATGGAGGGTTTACGGACCGTCCAACGGGTTTTCCTTACAATAAATAGACCGTTAAATATGGTTGTGCAATGCATATAAAATGTAAAAGTTTTCTAATTATAAAAGTAAAATAATTAATAAATTCTGTGATGTTTCAAAGTAATTAAAAGTATATTTTTTGTTAAAAAAAACTGCTTCACTCTCGTACACAGCAGGGTAGGCAGAGGGAACCTAATGTTGATACACTCCGTTCCCCACTTTCCGATATTTTTTTTCGTCGACTGGGCATCGAACCCCCAACTGTCGTATTACAGTCACACCTTTGTGCCTCACATTATTTTAGTTAAAAATGGTACAAAATTAGGTCACAATCTATTGTTAGTTGGTAAAATCGCAACAGAACGAAAGTAGAACCTTAAAGAGCCTACACGTAGCCGACTTCTTTGTGCGAACGAACTAGTTTTGGTACCTTTATATAAATTAAATTTAATGAATTATTATATTATATTTAATTAAATAAATGAAATAAATCTTTTAAAACCGTAACTTCTGTTCTGTTAATCCAGATATAGCACCATAAAGGAATAACATAATTATAAACCTGTAAGCTTACGTCATTGTCCCAAATAAGAAAAACTATTAACAAAAAAATAATATAAGATATTTTTTAATCATCTACATACTTGATGAGTTAATTCTAACAAAGAATAGTTTCAACATTAGAATTTTTGATATATTTGTATATTCCTTTGTTCGAAAAGGAACAATATAATTCCTTTATTGGAATAATAGATAAAAGGTATACCTACTTTACCTATTATTTCAATTTTCATTGTCCTGTAAAATATTAATGTAACCATTGCACGTGTAGAATAAGCTTTTACCGCGACGGTAGAGGGTTCGATCTCCACTCGAGGGAATGGGAACTTATTAATATTATTGGTAACAAGACAAACCACTAAACACCCAATACATCAAAAAATCGATAGAAAGTGGAGAATGGAGTGTATTTACACTAAATTTCCTCTACCAATTCTAAGTGAAGCTGAAAAAAAAAAGAAATTAGAACAATCTTTTTGTATAACATGACAAGAGAGAACGTAGTATGAATCATCATTCTCAATTCTGTTATCACTTAGCCGCCGTCCGGATAAGCGGTTGACAGAGACGAATGGGTAAAAAGGGTTGCGGAGAGTATCGCTTGTATGTAGGTACACATGACAGTACACGTGTTTTTCTATGTATATATTTTTTTAATTATCATTTCGAAAAGAATATTTCACAATTTTTTAATTGAAAATTTATGTTTTTTTGTGATCCTAAATATAAACAGACAATACCATATTGTATTCTTTAGGTATTATACTTATGAGGAGGTTTACGCTATCTATTTCAAACAATTTGGAACACATATCAGCAAATAAAAAATATTGATTTACATTTTTTTAGCCTCACGCAGTATCCCGCACATACCAGGGTTGTTGTTAAGACACTACATTACGCCACATTCACTGGGCATAGTCTGGTGAGTGGCGGAGCTTAACGCCGCGATTATTTAAATCGCATAGTAATTTAATGTTTTATTTATATAACCCACAGTTAGTGTACCCTACCATATAATAAATCATTATTTAAAACAACATAGCTATCCAAAACACTTTCTTTTGATTCAATAATAACTTTAAATTTATATATAATAATATGTATAATAAATAGCAGTCAAGACTCATCAAGCGTACTGTAGTATACATATTACGTATATATATTACAGATACGGTCAGCGAGTTGTGAACACTCTAAAGTTAATATTCTGACCGTTGCCCATTGTCCACTCGAGAAAGAACGTTCTACTTTAAGGTGGCCAAGACTTGCCGACCGTACTATACAATCACATACGAGATTTCCCTCAGTGTCACGAGTCTACCGAGTTTTCTAACATGGGTCTAATTTAAGAGAGATTAACGCGCACTCCGCTCGTGGGTTTTCTATCTCGTGGTTCGTTCGTGTTATTGATCGGGTTAACCTTTTAGATAGGGTTTAATGCTACGCACATTACACATACGGTTTTAGTGTAATAAATTATCAAGATTAAATATATAATGAGTATGAGTTTCTTGCCGGCTCTTCTCAGCAGAACTGCCTTCCGAACCGGTGGTAGCTTTTTGTTGACATGTACATTCGACGATTCAAAAGTGCTTTTATAGTTTATTTGAATAAAGAATATTTTGAATTTGAATTTGAATTTGAATACGAAATCATATATCATTTCTGGCTTTACGCTGTAACCCATACATAGTATATTAGGCATTAACTTGGGAACCTTATGTTACGACACTATTCCCCTTAACATACTTTCGTTCTACACTTCCATAGCTTATTCTATAATATCCTATAGTATAGGATATCATAAAATAAACTGAAGAAATATAGGATTTATACGATATTCAAAAGAAATATAATTTACAATTCAATCCAAAAATATAATAAAAATGGACCCCTATCCCAATCATTAAAAACGAACAGCATATTTCTTTATTTCCTCTGCCTTTCGTACTAAGAGTATATAAGGTATTCATCAATTATATGAATGTCAAAGGCCGCCATTTGCCGATATCTGGAATTTTGTATTCATTTCTCGTATTAAAGACATGACCCAGTTTAGCTGACCGCGAGGAAACGGAAGTATTGGGAGAACTGAAAAGTAGTAAAGGAAGTAAGTAATGTGATAGCTCTACAGCAGTATATATTAATTAATAATTTAACTGATAGTAATTATAAATTTTTCATTAGCTTCGTTTTCATTATTATATGGTTTTGAATTTTTGTATAGTAATACACAATGCCTCCAAAATTCGGCGCACATAAGACAAGGCTCCCAGGTTCCCTCTGCCTATCCAGCTATGTGCAAGATACATACGACATAAAGCTACGCTATCACAAGTCGACCATAGAAAAAATTGTTAATAATCCTACAAAATCACTTCGTAAAAAAACGGTAACGAAACCATCATATCTACGGAATCTCTGTCCGGATAATCCGTATTTATTGAATACGATTTATCCGGACGATAAATAAAAGCTGATTGCTACGGGCATTGCGCTTCCTGTCTCAAAGCTCTTAAGTAAATAACGTTTTTTCCGATACCACCTACCCTTTTCCTGTGAATAGGTATTTTTTTTTGTTTAAAATAGGATTTAAAAGCTTGGTTTACATAAAAAAAAAGAATATTCAATATATGTTCAATGTGTGTTTTCCTAAGTCAAGAATGGTTTCAGGTTCAAATTCGACATAATATATTTTAAAAAAACCTTAAAAGTATTTTCATCGCCTTGGCAGCATTGGATCCAGCCAATCGCCTTCCAAAGTTTATAAATGCCAAATGTGGAGAACTGATTGGTTTCTTATACATGTCACTAAAGTTATATTGCATATCCCAGTTGGTGCTGTAGGTTCTATCACTGATAACAAGGCAAAGCGCGATGTTGAATTTCGGCACTCAACACGCAACACCTGCCAAAATTCGGCCGAAAGTGGAAAACAACTAGGTTCCTGCTGCCTACCCTGCCTATACCCTACAAGCGAGAGAAACATTACACCAACAAAAACAATCAATTACCCAAGATATCCCTAAAAGCGGCCATTTAATAATAAATTCATTAAGCACTAAAATTATAGGCATCTCCATACAAAAAGGCCAGTCGAGTTAAGCTATAGTAACAAAGAGGCGGTGGACAAAGGCGTTTTTAATACGCCGCAATACCTCGACCCGTGTCAAGTGGGACTGAGGACACTGTTACTCTTGCCTTTTACCTCACTTTATCTTTTCAGCCAAAGTTAATTTTGCTGGCGCGAAATTTAGCAATTGTAAAGAAAAATAGGAATTTAATTTTATTTAGCAGGGTAGGCTACTACTTGATAACCTACTGTTAAGACATTCCGGCTCATTAAAAAACTTCCATTCCCCAATTTTCTATTGAATTCTGGAGGCTTTGCGTGTTGAGTGGCAGAACTTAATTCTGCGCTATGACTCGTTACCAGAAATGAAAAGGAAGGAATGAAAAGACTAAATACTTCATTTCCTCGAATGATAATCGAACCAACAACCTGTCGCGTCTACACGTGCCTCTGCGCTGCGACTGGCCTTGCACACACAGTGACGCCACTCAACACGCAACACCCCCAAAAATTGGCGGAGACTTGTCTAAACACTAGCTTTGCCCTGCTATCTGCGTGAAACAGCGTGAAGCTGACAAAAAAAAACAAAACAACTATACTGATATAATAGTTACATTTCCTATACAAGTGTCCAACACCGACACAATGTACGGCGCACGGAACAAAGCTCTTAAAGCGTGTCCGCGAGCGCGTCGATTGTTAAAGTCATAGTGGAATGTTACTTTATATTCTATTTCTCTACTTTATTTTCATGAAAAAACCGTGAAGCTCATGTCCCTATTTCTATATTATAGAACATTAGATAAGTTAAAGAATAAAAATAAATAGAATAAAAGATAAGGCTTCGCCCGCTCAAGCTAAACAATTATTTATTTCTATTACTTTCCAAGTTTTTAATGACGAAGACTAAAATTTTATCGTCAAAAAAACAGCTATTTTGTTGCTTAAACATATACTTGTAATTATACATATATTTATATTGGTGATATTTATTTCTTCAGTCTGACTAACAAACATTTGTATGGTAATTCACCACCCACAATATAAGAATAGATTAAGTAGTGACTATTCACTTTTTTCTATAAGGAGAAGACAGCCATTAACAAAAGATATACAAAAGCATCACCATACGGCGTTATTTATTCAAAATTCTAATATAAACTCAGATATTGAATAAAATATGAAAAGTATACGTGCGAGTGCTATACAAAGTAAGCAGCGACGAGGGCGTTGACGTATGAATAAAATATGTATCACAACGAGGTCCACTTTTGTTATAAAGATGTGCTATTTTTATAACAAAATATAACAACGACAAACGATTCTACAGATTTTCAAGTCAATTTTATATGAAAGGCCAATTTAAATATCTAGATGATAGACCTATTGAATGTCTAGAAAAGGGCCTTAAGGTTAAATATTAATATAAATTTTAAACTTTTTTGTATTATAAATATTATTGAATATGAAGTCTCGTATCACTAACATCGTCGTAATACTGTGTAGCCCACATTGGTGACACCGACGTGATGTACCCCGACGTGGGGGGGTACCCTGCCAGCTGCAGGTATATTTAATTTGCTTATTTATACGACCTGCTTGGGATGCCTCGGTAATTATAGATGGCGGTGCGTGTGGAGAGGGTGCAGTCAGTGTTATGATTCTCTACTGACTGAGAAGTTTCCCTAGTTTCTTCGTTCTACCATACTTGTATTTATGTTATGGCGCTTAAATATTGATAATCCTAATTACAGTGTGTCAGAATTCATTATCTTTTTCGGATCTAATAATCCTGTATTGCTGTCGACTAATCTGATATTGCCTTATCCACTAAATAAATATTTATTTATTTATTTATTATATTTAAAAAAAACGATGCCTATGCCTTCGTATCGGCAACCTTTGGACTTTGAACCATCTTGAAACTTTGTATTTTCTGTTACTTCATCAGCTTTCATTTAATTTGTATGTTCGATCTTGATTCAAAAAAATCATTCAAGGGTTTGGTGGTATATTGCCTCTTGAAATTCTAACCGGTGAGACCCGCTTGTGGGAAGCCGATTAGAATGTGCACTCACTAAACCAGTGAAAATTTGCGTCGGGCAGTCGTTGGGTTGAAATCCAGTTTACGTGGTAATCAATGTAGCACCACGGGAGTTGAATGTGACCATTACGTCAGTCTCGTTGATTACTTCGGGCTCAAGTCTAGAGGAACACTAATATGAACAGTCACGTCAAGCTGCAGCTGGCAGGGTACCCCCCGTCGGGGTACATCACGTCGACGTCACCAATGTGGGCTTAGGGGTATTGTGGCGATTTTCTTCTTCTTCGTGTCAATGCTTGGAGAATTCAGATCATATTTTGCCAGTATTTAGCCACGTCGGCGGCATCTGTTGCCTCAATCAGGTCGTCATGTGAGCAGCTGAATGGACATTTCGGGCAGGAGAGTAAGTGTGCCATCGTTTGTGGGTTGGCGCCACAGTCACAGGTTGACTTATCCTTCAGTGCTTATTCTCATCTCACGAGATGCATCTACTCGTGACTAGACTGGGTAATGGAAAGTAGGGGAATACTCCCTAAGTCTCAATTTGGTTTTAGAAAAGGTCTTGGGCACAATAGATAGCCTTAGTGTCCTCACATCAGAAATTCGCCTAAGCTTTGCTAAGGGTGAATATCTATGAGTTGTGTTGAAATTAACTAATTGCAACACTGAATAACGCCATCTATCTTTATAAATGTCAAAAACTATGACTTGTCTGTCGATAATTTCATTCATATACTGTAATTTGTATTGCTGTCTGTTTACTAAGTAAATTAAATAATATTGTGTTCTGGAGTTATATTTTCTTATAAATTACTTTAACATTCCATTAGGTTATGGGCAAATAATGTCCGAAAGTAAATACGAAATATAATTCGATACAAAACTGCTGTGATTAAATTGGATTCAATTTCATAACCTCGCAATCGGCCATTACCGGCGTGTTTGTTTCCTTCTTCAACATATTCTTTGACGAAAAGTACATTAAAAATGGTGTCACAAATATCAATGGGCACAACTGAGAAACTCATTGGAAGAGAAAACTACCAAAGTTGGAAATTTGCCGTCAAAAACTATCTGGAACATGAAGAATTGTGGCAGGAAATTGAACCTGATGCGGGTTATCAATCCGACAGCAAGAAAAATACGAAAGCAAGATCGAAAATAATACTTTTGATAGATCCAGTTAATTATGTCCACGTTCAAGAAGCTACAACAGCGAAACAAGTATGGATAAAACTCGAAAAAGTATTTGATGACTCTGGGCTCAGTCGAAAAGTAGGTTTACTAAGAGATCTGATCACCACCAACTTGGAAAATTGCTCGAGTGTTGAGGAATATGTCAACAAGGTAATGTCAACAGCTCATAAGTTACGGAATATCAACTTTGTGGTAGGAGATGAGTGGCTTGGTACATTGCTGCTTGCTGGCCTCCCTGATTACTACAAACCGATGATAATGGCTTTAGAGAGCTCTGGTGTGGTTATTACTGCTGATTATGTCAAAACCAAGTTGCTACAAGAGGTTAAGGTATCAGATTCTGTTGCTTACTATTCAAAGGCCAAGGCTTACAATAAACAAAATGTGTCAAAGTTTTCACAGAATAATTCACATAACCAAACACAAGAAAAAAGGCAACCCAAAGGCCCACGGTGCTATGTATGTAATAAGTATGGGCATATGAGTAAAGATTGCTACTTTAAAGCAAAAAAAGGGTTCGTCAAACACAGATAATTCAAAAATTAATGGTTATTATGCTGCTTTTCCAGTTTCTGCTGAATTGGATGGAAACTGCTGGTATGTGGATTCTGGAGCATCTCTGCATATGTGCAATAATGAGAATTGGATGTATGATGTTACTCCATGTACAATCAATAACATCAAGGTGGCAGATAATAAAATAGTGCCAGTAAAAGGCAGTGGCAATGTGGATTTCCAGATAAGAAACTCAGATGGCACATTACAGACAATACAGGTTAGAAATGTTCTATTTGTACCCACACTATCAGTTAATTTACTTTCTGTAAGTCAAATGATAAATAATGGCTGTGAAAGTGAAATTCGAGAGAGATGGTTGTCAAATTTATAAGAATAATAAATTAGTATTGACAGCTCTGCATCGCAATAACATGTATATAGTAAATAATGTTTCTGAAGCACCGGCATTGCTATCAACAGTGAATGAGCAAGATATAAATTTATGGCATCAAAGGATGGGCCATCTAAATTTCACTGACTTACAGAAAATAACAGAAAGTGCAGAAGGGGTTGAATTATTAAAAAAAGGCAATCAAATTTGTACAACTTGTTTAGAAGGTAAAATGAGTAGACAACCGTTCAAAAATACTGGCACTAGAGCTTCTGAATTGCTCCAATTAATTCACTCTGATGTTTGTGGTCCGATGGAGACAAGTTCTGTCGGAGGTGCCAGATATTATGTTACTTTCATAGATGATTATAGCAGGAAGGTATTTGTCTATTTCATGAAAAATAAGTCTGAGACTTTAGAGAAATTCAAAGAATTCAAGAATTTAGTAGAAAATGAAATAAATAAAAAAATAAAGACATTGCGCTCCGATAACGGAAGAGAATATATAAATAACGAATTTAAATTGTTTCTGTGTAAAACTGGTATTCAGCATCAAACAACTAACCCATATACGCCTGAGCAAAACGGCATGGCAGAGAGAATGAATCGCACATTAGTAGAGAGAGCTAAATGTTTAATTTTGAATTCCAGATTACAAAAATATTTTTGGGCTGAAGCGGTTTCAACAGCGGCTTATATTGTAAATCGTTCACCAACAAAAGCTTTGGAATACAAGACACCATATGAAATGTGGACTGGTAAAAAACCAAATTTGAATAACATGAAAATTTTTGGTTGTCATGCAATGGTTCATGTGACCAAAAAGAAAAGAGACAAAAATGGGATTCAAAAGCTGTCAAAATGATATTTGTGGGTTATTGTGAACATACAAAAGGTTACAGATTGTATGATATGAGTAAAAAACAAATATACAAGAGCAGAGATGTTGTTTTCCTGGAACACACAGTCAAAAACAATTGTGTTATAATGCCGCTTACTACATTGCAACAACAGGAAGCTACTGAACTAGAATCTGATACCGATACTTTTGTAAATGAAAGTTCTGAAGAAGACAAATTGTTTGACGCCACCAGTGAATTGTCAAACTCAGAGTCAGATAATAATGACCCAGATTACACACCAGAGAGTTTCGAAGAGGAAGAAACAATGCCCTTTAGAAATATGACTTTGAGGCCAAGGAATAAACCTACTACATTTTTTTGTCATGATGAGAAGCCAACTGATTCAGCAATATTATTAAAGGAACCAGAAACTGTGGAAGAAGCTCTTTCAGGTTCAAAAGCAAAAGAGTGGAAAGATGCCATGGATAGTGAATATGAATCACTCCTTCAGAATAATACATGGACATTAGTTACGCTTCCTGAAAACAAGAGGATAATTCCTTGCAAAGGGGTTTTTAAAATAAAAACCGATGCAAACGGTAAAGTTGTACGATATAAAGCTAGATTAGTCATAAAAGGTTTCATACAAAAGAAAGGAACTGAATATAATGAGATTTTTGCTCCGGTAGTACGACATACTTCAATAAGATATTTGTTTGCAATGGCTGTAAAAGAAAACTTATATATAGATCAAATGGATGCAGTTACAGCATTTTTACAGGGAGACATAGACACTGAAATATATATGAATCAACCACCGAGTTATGAATATGGGCACGAAGTTTGTAGATTAAATAAGTACATTTATGGCTTAAAACAGGCCAGTCGCCAATGGAATTTAAAAACTTAACAGCCTTGTTAAAAGAATTGGGATTGAAAAGTACGTCTGTGGATCCATGTGTGTACTACTAAAATGATAATGGAAACATTCTTGCTATACTGATTTATGTTGATGATTTATTAATTTTTTATAATAATAAACAGAAAGGTGAAGAAATAAAGCAACAACTTAAAAGTAAATTACATATGAAAACATTGGGACCAGTAAATCATTTATTGGTTGGAGAATAACTCAGAATGAGGCCAGAGACCAAATACATATTGATCAGACTGCCTATATAAAAAAAATCTACAGAGATTCCATATGACAGATTGCAATGCAGTTCATTCACCATGTGATCTTAGCTCTAAATTGATTAGCACAGGAGAGCAAGATAATATTGTTAAAAATGTCCCTTATCAAGAAGCAATTGGGAGTTTACTTTACCTATCACAGGGTACAAGACCAGATATATGTTTTATAGTAAACAAATTGAGCAGCTTCAATAACAAACCAGAAATGCAACACTGGCTAGCAGTAAAAAGAGTACTGCGGTATATAAAGGGCACAAAGGATTGTAAATTGATATTTAGTCAAAACAAAGAAGAGGAAAGAGTGTTTGGCTACAGTGATTCAGATTGGGCTTCAGATACTAACAGCCGGCGATCATGCACTGGCTACACATTTCTGTTTCAGGGTGCTTCAGTTTCATGGTGTTCTAAACGTCAGAACACAGTCGCATTATCAACCATGGAGGCAGAGTACGTGGCATTAGCTACTGCCACACAAGAGGCTTTGTGGCTACGACATTTGGAGTCAGAATTGCAGTATAATATTTCAGTTGCACCTACCATAATTTACTGTGATAATCAAAGTGCAATTAAATTTACAGGCAATGATTCCTACTATGCACGAAGCAAACATATTGATATACGATATCATTTTCTTCGCGAAAGAGTCGCTAATCAGGAAATTGATCTCAAATATATTGGCACTCAGGAAATGGTTGCCGACATACTTACAAAACCAATTTCTCAAAAGAAGACTGAAGTTTTTTTCTACAGCTATGGGTTTGCAATTAAGAAGAGGATGTTGAAATTAACTAATTGCAACACTGAATAACGCCATCTATCTTTATAAATGTCAAAAACAATGACTTGTCTGTCGATAATTTCATTCATATACTGTAATTTGTATTGCTGTCTGTTTACTAAGTAAATTAAATAATATTGTGTTCTGGAGTTATATTTTCTTATAAATTACTTTAACATTCCATTAAGTTGTTTTTTGGATATAAACTCCGCATACAATAGCGTCACCATTTCTAATCTTAAATTTAAAATGCTTAGACTTGGTCTCCCTCCTAAATTATCTCATTTCATTTTCAATCTCTTTTCCGGCAGATCTATTCGAATCAGGCTTCAAGGAATCGAAGACTTCCTCACGAATCTTTTTCCTCCTAGAACTCTTTGGAATGGCCTTCTTCAGGGCTCCGTGCTGAGCCCTCTTTTATACAGCTTTTATACCCATGATTTAGATAAATCAGTTGATAGCTTGCAATATTTTGCAATACGCAGACGATATTGTGTTGTACTTTAGCTCCAAAAACATTGTCGAAATTGTAAATAGACTTAACAGTGCTTTATATTATTTAGGTGTTTGGCTATCTATGCATGGGTTATCATTATGAGTCCCTTAAAGTAGTGTGGTTATTTTTACTCGTAAAAGACATATCCCGCTTGTCAATATTGTCTTTGCATCGGCCAACCTGGCTCTGTAAACGATTAAGCGACTTCCATGTTGGCAAGTTGTAAACTGCGGGTATGCACACTTTCGGGGGGGGGCAAAGGCTGAAGGTGGTGGGTGGTTTGTCTGCCATAGCCGTTTGGTAGCTTTAATAAAACTGTGGCGACTTTTCAAGCGGGCACGAGGTGCGGTGTAGCCATAGAGTGGGTGCCGAGGATCTTTTTCCTGACGCATTTTTTCGACAGAACATGCCACCTCACGTCGAACCTTAGGAGACGCTATACCAGCCAGAGGGTAGACCTTGTTTAATGGTGTGGACTTAAGGCGACCAGTAATTATTCGACAAGTCTCATTTAATGCTATTTCCACCTCCTTCGCATTGTGGCGATGTTAATGATACGAAGCTTAATATTCAACTCTTTTATTGTATATTTAATTTGGCTATTTATACGCTACAAAACAATAGTGGAACATAATTTCATAATTGCATTTGTAGCGAATAAATTCAAGGCGCAGATATAGTGTGTTTACAATTGATCTTTATAAATAATATTAATGCTTGTGCACACACACCCAACAAACCCAATTAGTTCTCCAAAAAAACTTTGTACTTTCACATATAAAATATCACCATAACAACCCTTCATATAAGAGATTAATATAAGATTATACCTACAAGAACAGAATAAATTATCCCTGCGTCACACAAAGTAACACAACGTAATACCGTCGATCGTTTTCCATGAAGGAGAGCCTCCGATGAAAGGGGGAGCGCTAAAGTCTTCCAGATCTATTACAAAGCCCATCACGGGTAGTTGATTCAATTAATGGAATGTAATTAGTTCGCAACTTGGAAACCTTTTGAAACGACTAGGGTTTTGCTAAGCTACATTTAAAATAAACATCTTCAGATCTTAGGGTCTAGTTGGAAATTGGGGTTATAACTTATTCCTAACTAAATATTATTGTTTCGATGTTAACTAATTTAACGTGGAAGCGCAAATTACGAAAAAAAAGTGCTAACTTACATTATTACTCTTAGATCGTTCCAATCAGTGAAGTAAAAATGTTTTACTTTTACTTTATTTTTTCGCCAGTCAGTTTCTATTATATATTTTTGACACAAGGAATCTACAATACAATACAAATATCCAGACGCCGTTTCTCTGCATCACCAATAAAATAAAATACGAACGCTCGTCGAATTGATCTCGAGTTCGCGTCGTAAAGATAACGATAAACGTCGTAACGGCTACATTTATTGCGTACACAAGAGCACGTTTATTATTTATGTAATAATATCACACGATACAACGATATTACGCAGGAGGTAATAAATTTTCACCCTTTTAAATTACTGAAGTTACCGCGATTGTGTGATATTTCAGTTAAAACGTTTATTTTTTTTGCTATTATCAAGCAGCAGGCTAGGTAGAGGGGACTTGGGAACCTAGCGTTAAGACATTCTGTTCCCATTAAAACACTACCGTATCCTACTTCTCTCCGAATTCTGAAGGCATTGCCGCTCAAACTTTCACTTTAAGAATATTAGTAGAATTAGTTAAATGGAAAGATTTAATCAAAACTAAAACATACATTTATATGAGAGGGTAGAGGTATTGGCCACGGGGGTAGTTCGAGAGCCATTAAAAGGTCAGCTAAAAGCGTGACCCTCGCCAACGTTTACTGCCTGCTTTATGGACTTGCCACATTTCTCTAATACCTACCTACTTCGAACATTATGAGCCTTTTATTTCTCTTACGTTTTATATTATGTTAGGATTTTAGTGCAGACGTGTTTGATATGAGGTAGTAAATTATGTAGAGTAAGAGGTCTTTAATAAATTTTACTTTAGTTATAAGGTAGGCAATAAATATATTGTAATGTCTTTTTTTTTAGTTTCATCCTGTATCCCGGGTAGGAAGGGCAGGGAGAGGTAATCTGGGAAGTTAGTGTTAAGACACTCCGGTCTCATTCTCCATTCCTATTTCCGCCTAAATCTTAACTATTAGATACTTTTTGAGATTAGCACGTTTAACAAACCAAACACTTTAGCTATAGAATGACCGTAACATTGCGAATGAAAATGTACGAGAATACTTGGTTAACGCACTATAAGAGTATAGACAAGAAACCCTCCATAGCGTTAATGTTTCATTTGCATACATAATTCACCCGACGCGGGTAAAGCGAATTGGGTCCAATTTAACGTTTCTAAATTTAGATATAACCCAAAAACTCTAAGCGAAGGACGAATCGTCATTAAATATTAAACGAAAATATCTAACTCAATCTTTTGAAGATGAAAAATCTTAATTAAATTTATGATAACGGTTTTTCGAAGCTAACGTCTTATTGGATTACTTTAATAAATTTAAAAGCGACAAGCAATTTATTTTTTTTTTTATAAAAGAAGGAAAGGGAAAGGGTGAATACAATCAAGTATAATATTATAAATCTTTTCTATTTTTTCCTTCATAGCTGTATCAAATTTCTTAGCTTATTACCCCAATTTAAGGCAGTAGAAAATAATAAAAGGAAACAAAATAATTTGGGGCTAGTCATGGGGTTGTCGTAATAACAGGGTGCAGGGGCATTAGCGTTTGACGCAAGATCTAGTGGGTTCGATTTCCTCCAGAATTTAGCGGAATGACAAACGGAAGCGTCTTTGTGAGAGCAGAGTTTCTTAACACTAGATTCCTTCTGTCTACCCTGCTCTGCGTGAGTACCTTCGAGATTTTCGTATATCGTGAAATATGGACCTGCACTTTCCAGACCAAGTAGACGAGATTAATAAAACACTAAAAAACAAAAACATCTAAGAAAATAGAACAAAATCAGTAAACGTACCTACGTAAATAATATAAATTACAAGTCGGGACAAAAGTTTCCCTAAACCACCCAAAGTTTGTGATATCGCCCTGATATTTGGCATTCGTGTCTTAATCTAATTCCTTGTTATTATTATAGTCTTAATTTTGACATAATTTGTATATTTTTCTTAAATTTCAACTTTGAAAATTTTTCATATAAAATTTTTATACTAAATTTTTTCTTCAAAATTTTTTGGCAATATTTGTGGTTTATTTTTGATTTGTTTCGTAGGGTCGAGTACATAACTGTACATAATTATTTTTAAGATTAGTCTAAGTTTCATGCTATTTTAGCGCGAAAAACTCGATTTTTGGGGATTTTCGGCGATTAAACGCCAAATCCCCCTTTCCCTCGGACAAGACCTATATCAGATCGTAGGCCTTCACGAGCCCGATCCAACGACACCAAAATTATTCAAATCTGTTGGATAGATTTTGAGTTTTTGGATATCCCACCCACCCTTTACTCACAGGGCAAGTAGAGAAAGATCCTTTTTGAGGGAAATTTTGTCTTCGGATATTTTTTATTTTTTATTTATTGACCATCTGCAGTGCAGCGTGACCTATAGAAATACAGGCAAAATGCTAGATCGTAGTTCTGACAGTCAGTGGCTTTTACACCACTGACTAATATTAATATAAGACCTAGTATTTTATACAAATTATTATACATTTTAGCATCTGCGGGAAAAAAAATCTATACCCATATATATATTTCTTTTTATATTTATCTATTTGTTTTATATTTTTGACACGGTAGGCCGAGAGGGGAAGATCAGATTTTTACTAAAAAATCTTTTAGTTCCCCTCACCTCCATTATATTGCCTCTTCTTCTTTTTCCTTTTATACTCTTCTCCCGACAGACCATTTTAACTCTATATTATTTTTACAAACAGTCGGGTACCTTTACATACCCTACTGATTTTTAATTTGACGCGCACCTCCAAAAATGACAAGGACCTTATCGAGAGCCTACCCTATCGGCCTGCAAAGACGCTGACAAAGCGTTTTGCGCAGCGCTTGAGCCCAGCGACGGCGGACAATGCAGACGCGCCTTGGAACGACTCGCCTCCACAGAAACCGAGGGATTATTCTAGCACACCGGAGGAAGGTATTGCTCGGCGTCTGAATTTCTCGGTAACCCCAGACGAAGTGAGGTTCCTGGAGGACACGTCGAGGAAACCGAAAAAAGGAAAGGAACCAAAGAACAGCGGGACCGAAGAGGAAAAGACCTACCTCAGTAGGACCTCAGAGGCGAAGGCTTGTCTGACGAGCGCCAAAATCCACCTCAAAAACTCCCGCAATCCCAAGACCGACATAAAAACCGGTGTCATAAAGGCTCTTGACAGAGTATATGCCCTCGTAAAAGAGCTCGAGGACGAGCAAAATGGCGCAGAGACGCCAAAGGAGCCGCCCAAAAAACAGCCCAAGTACAATGAGCTTGAGCAAGGGAGCTTGCTCGAAAAGTCGAGAAGCACTCGAGGCTGTTAACGGAAAACGCCGAGAAAATGCGGGAGTTACAGTACCTTGCACTCCATCTTCGTCTCATCGGAAGATGTATTGGAGACAGGGGAGGAGGTCCTGGAGCGAGTCCGCACAGCGGTGGACGCAAAAGAGGGATGGATAAAGGTGGAGAGGGTCCGGAAGGCGAAAGACGCGAAGAAAGTCCTCGGCTGCCCGACTTTAGAGGCTAGGGACAAACTCAGAGAGCGACTGGAAGTCGGTCGCCTCCGCGTCGAGGAAGTCAAAAACCGGGACCCCATAATTATCCTGAGAGACCTCTTGAACGTCACGTCACGCTTTCCTGACCAGTATGTGTTTATAGCACTATCCTGGAATATGGTTTACACGGGTCGCAGTGTCAAAACTCCAATGCGCCAAACAGAGTCTCCAATCTCGCAAAATTAAGTTGAAATTAAAATAGTATTTTCGTAATGTTTTGTAAAAAGTCGTATTCAAGTTACTAAACGCAAACTAAATTAGCTCATGATTCCTGAATAATATAAGATTATCCACGGTTATCATACAACACCACAATAAAAACAATATTTTCAAAATTGAGTAGTTTCATCAAAGTAAATTCTAAAGTTTTTAATTTCGTTAAGTTTTATTTGAATATTCAAAATAGTAGTGACTCCGTTCTCCACGATAGAGATTGCCAGTATAATAAAAATATATATATATATTAATTATAAAAACATATAAGAAATGGTAGTTTTATCGTAGCGCGCCGTAAAGGTCTTAAAGACTGTCATAAATAAGTCTCTTAGAGCTAAGCTGCGCTCATAAAAAGGCATCATTTATAACATTACTAAGCGGTAGTCGTCTAACTTAGGTTATACAAGTATATTGAACTGACTCCATAACGTCTTATGAGCTTAGTAGTTATGGTAGAACTGACAGAACATATTTATATTATACATGTATCAGTTAGAATTAAAAATACTAAAAAAACATTTATCCTTTAAAAAACAGCTTCACGTTGGATCGCACACAGCAGAAATGGGAAAACTAGTGTTAATACACTCCGTTGCCCATTTTCCAACAAATTCAGAAATATCAAACGATGAACGTAAATCTGATGAAAATAATTATTTTTAAAGTTATTCTGTTTTATGACAATATAAGATATTTCATGTTAAAAGAAAATTATTTCAACATAAACATCACAAGTTTCTCAGAACATAGCATATTTAGCACTTATACTATAATACTTGTAAAGAATCGAACCCGCACTTAAACACAGACAATAAGTTTTACTAAGCCAAGTTTTACTAAGCTATATAATCCACAGAATATACAAATAATTTTCTTTATCGGAAGCACGTTTCGTCAATTATTATTATCGCTCACTAAAATTACAGTGAGGGCGAATATAAGACGTGCTTGGAATAGACAAAGAAGAAGAGAAGAAGAAAAAACAAACAACAAAGTATAGTGGGATCAACGAACAGTGGCAGACCTGAAGTAAAACTCCAAACGCATTGTATACCCAGGAAGAAAATAATTAAAAATAAAAATCAAATAAAAATCGAGTTTCCGCTGTATGCCGCTCACAGCAGGGCAGGCAGATGTAGGGAAGCCTACTTTTAGGAAGGTAGGAGAGTAGAAACTTTTTGTATTGAACCCAGAAACATTTACAATCACACACATGTGCTCTTGCATCACATCGCAAAACAATCAAACGTAAAAAAAATACAAAAACCAAATCTACGTAGCAACTCCAATTAATTTCAGAAGGCCACAACTTGTCAACCCTACTGTAGCTATTTTTAATAAAACGACATGGTAACATTGTCTCTACTCCAGTATTAATTAGCTACAAATGTTCTACGACAAGAGCTAGACTAGCTATGAAGTTTCTGACATAAAACCTAATGATCTAGAATTTATGGGCGTTTCGTGCAGATGTTATGAATATAAAATGTCGTCGGTATCATGACGTAGTGTTTGTATTGTCTGCACACAATTTATCGTTTATTATTAAGTTAACACAATTTATTATTAAGTTTTTTTTCCTTTAATTGCAATATGACAAAAAAAAACATTCATCTCCTGCATATAGTTGGTTAGTCATTACTACTACTACTACAGTACTATATTCCTTCTAGAGTCCCTCTGGAAAAACTAACCTTCTAAATAATACACCAAGAACAACGAGCAAAGTAAAGATGAACCAGCACTTGGTCTTCACTTAAAAAGGCACTTAAATCTTAACGAGCAATACAATAAAGAACACATCGACTATAAATATACTTATATTAAAGAGAAGTGGTACTAAAAGGTGGAACAAAAGATACTTGTTGGAATTACTTCTACAGATTCTATTGTCGAGGCATTGGCGCGACAGCAATCACAGCCAAAGGAACTTACACGAAGCATTCCTCAAAGAGATGTATCTATTAATAGTTTCTTCGCTAACTGTAGAATATATTAGATGAGATTTTAAAAGTTCGTTGAAATAATTATTCAAAGCAGGAGGGTTCGGAGGGTTAAGAGGTTAAATTTCCTCCCCAACCTCAGTCGACCCACAAACACTGCGTTTATAACCGCAAGCTTGCGCCTATGCGCCACGACAGTGACTTTATACTTGTCTGCATTAATATCGTTTTTTTATTTAATGTTCTCATGTCTTTCTCATATAATGAAGCAGAGAGGACACTTTTCCTTAATTCAGAGAAACTTCGTTCAGTAGCGCTACGCAGACATACCAGACGAAGGAATTAGAAATGAAAATGAATACAATCACCCCCAAGAGGGTATTGAATCCAGAACCGTCGCGTCCAGACACGCGCCTAGTCACCCAACCACCAGAACAACATCGAGAGACTGGTAACTAAGTTAATCACTCATAAGAATTAAAAATATAGTGACATTTAAGCGACTATTTTATAAAAGGAGATGTAACAAGTGGAAAATACGACAGAATAAACATATATTAGAAGAGCAAAGGATATTACTTATATAGGCTCGTGAAAAACATCAAAGTACTCAAATGTAAATCTACCGATTTTTACAATTTTTTTAAAACTTTTTTAATAAGTTGTTCCATAATGATTTAAAATTGGATTGTATTAGACTTACTGCATATAATTTATTTCGGATTCCTCAACTAATATTACTATATCATTTTAAGAAAATGACAGCTTTACCAAAGCATCTATATACCTATGTACTTCTGTCATCTCTGGTCGCATCATTGTCCGCAGCTGAGATGGCACTGGACTCAAAGATGTAAAGTGGAAAAACTCGTTTTTGCCGTTCCCATAGGAATTTCTAGAAATCTCCCCTCCTCCTCCACTCTCAGTGTGTGCTCCTCTTCACTCCCTAACCTACATACAAGCCAAGGCTTTGTGTCCAGCAGTGTCACATGTCAGCCACTAAGTACGTATCGCAAGACTTTTATATACGTACATACATTTATAAAATATGTAAATATATAGGCAACACTATGACAAGTAATACCTCGTCTGAATCGACTTCGGAGGTGTTCCATTATTTATTGGCAATACGCGTTATCTGCACCAATGGGAACGACCAACTTTTTTGAAAGCAATATGTTACAAGAGTAAAAGGGAAACCGTCGCAATTTGACACAATAGGTGATATGCTTTGTGACATGTCAATTTATTCGGCAGCCTTCGCCGTCACGTGTCGAATCCAGGTTGTTATTTCAAGAGAAGAACGGAGGGACTGAACACTAGTGCCTTTTGTTCCATGACAATGACAAATAGGTCCTAATTAGAATAGACTTTTTCAAGTAATTTTCAATCGTCGAAAGCTTTATGTCCATAAAGCTTAATAAACGCAGTTTTGCTAGGAAGAGATGTCAAGAAAACAAATTGACTTTTAGCTTGGTAGCTACCATTGTTGGGCACGAAATCCAAATTGAGAGAGATTTGAATTGATAAAAATCCTTCACTCAACAACTACTTTAGTAAATAAAGTTAAAAAAAGGAAATAGGAATAAAAAACTGCGTTATTTACTAAACTTGTATAAATTCACTGAGATAGAGAACGCTCGCAGCTTTCGATTCACCAATTGTTTGTGCACTCAACATCGTACTCCTTCAAGTGTTCAAACGGTAAAAGGTTTAAATCAAATAATATTATTGACTTCATAAGACTGAATAAAGGAGACGGACATTTATGAAGTTATTTTATTACTTTATTTTTTTATGCGATAAATATAAGATCGAATCTTGTAAAAGAAAGAAGAAAACAGAAATGTAATATAACAAACAAACCTCTCGAAGTCTACTCCTATATTTATATAGGAGCATATTAAAATCCAGGAGAACAGAATAAAATTCAATTTGTTAAACACGTATTAAGCGTTACTGACGCTATATTTTAAAGCTGTCTCATTTGTCAAAATAAAAAGAAACATAAAAAAAAACCTTTTACAAAGAAAAAGTGCAATAATAAAACAAAACCTACATTATAGCACTGTTGAGTGCAAATGTTCAGAAATTGCAGATTTCAATGAGCGCCGACGATAAATTATACAGACAACTTATAGAATTATAAATTCAAGAGCTGGTACGGTGCCAACTTTTCAACTCACGTTTCATGGTTTCCGCTACAAAATGGAATATGCAGTTTTGTTCTTCCAAAAAGGCACTCTATTTGTTATAGTGCATGTTGAATTTTGTCAACAAAATTGTGTTATGATGTCGTGTCACCTACTATTCTATGTAGATTGTGGGTTCAGCAAGCAGCAGCAAAAAATAGAGTTCCGCCACTTAACCCGCAATACCTCCAAAACTCCGCCGTCGGAAAGTGGGGCTTTCCTCACGGAACGAAAAAAAAAGTAGTGGGAACCAACTTCTAAGACTAAGTTCTCAAGTCGCAGTGCTTACCTTCCTATGTGCGTGATACTGCGCGAAATGTTCTAAAGTACCATTACTTATTCCCAAAAATACATCTAACACAAAAATCTCGTTCTTAATACACATTCTAACTAGACTAGAATTACTAGAATCACTAAATTAGACTGATTTTTTCTTCAAAGGTTGTCTGTTAGAGATTGCTATCAGCAGTAATACCGCCTTTGCACGCTCTGTATTTATTTTAAGATTGTCCTTTATTGTGATCTGTATTAGCTTTGTGTGCAATAAAGTTTTCTATTTATCTATCTATTCTCCAAAACGACAAAAAAATCATATATAAACACATACATAAGTCTATATTCTATAATAATAAATAAATAGACTTCAATTCTATAAATAGCCCTAGCCTTTGAAATGTAATCAAGCTCAAAAGTCACGTTAAACTATTTCAATTTACGTAAAATCGAATTTCCCATAATAAATAGGTGGTAAAGTCGTTACCACTCTGAAACAAAGTCGGTTACTCAAAACTTTGCACTAACAGTGGTCGCGCCACTGGAAACCATTATAAAAGTTACACCATTTATATCAATTGTTATTTACAAACTCTATCTTTATATAAAAGTGAATTTGTATTTTACATATAAAGTTAGGTAGTGAACTATCATACTAATATTAAGCATGTGAATGTAAGTTTGTTTGTTTTTTACACCTTTACCTTTTGTTTAAAAAATTGTTTATATTTTAAAATATAACTTGTTCAGTGTCATATATGTGTATTTAAATGAACAGAGCTTCAGAACAGAGTGTTGTGTCCCTAAGCTATTTTTATTTAATCATCAATATACTCGACGTTATATAATAATATCCAGAGGATTTCCTGACCAATATCTGTCCGATATTTGTTTGCCTCTCTTATATCCTCACCCAGTCCATAATAATGGTGTCCTCCCCTGTCTTCTTTCCTTAGCTCCCTCCTTCTTTTACCTATCCTACCCCTTTTATTTTCCTCTCCCCTCGGTTTTTCCCCACAAAGGGGTTTTGGATGTCAGACGGCAGTCGCTCCAATTAAAAACCGCCAACCGCCACTTAAATGGACCGACAACATAAAAGACTGGGTACGGCTAGGGCGTCGCCGCAAAACAACGCGCAGGCACATCGCCCTACAGCTGCGTCATGTGGGCAAGGGCTACCGTGTCATGTACGGGCACGGCTAAAGACGTTAGTACCCAGACGGAAACTCCGTTTTACAACGTGGAATATTGGCTCTCTGACCGGAGGACGAAGGGAACTCGCAGATGTACTCATGAGACGTCGGGTCCAGTGTTCTTTCCTCCAGGAAACACGCTGGAAGGGCGATAAGTCCCGTAACATCGGACAGAGTTACCGGCTTATATACGCTGGGTCACCTTCAGTAGTGCTTTCTGAAGAGCTTAAGAAAGGGCTCCTTGAAGTTGATCTCCTTGTGGCTCCGACCGCTTGATGCGAGTGAGGGTACTGATTGAGGGCGTTACCACAAACTTAATCAGTGCCTATGCTCCCCAGGCGGAATGTAGCGCGGCCGAAAAGGAGACATTTTGGAAGCAGTATGAAGGGGTTCTACTTGCTATTTGTTGACGTTTCCTTTCGCCCCTGAAAGACTTTTTTGGTCCATCGAGCGCAATCATCAAGTAAGCTGTCTACTTGTTCGTTTAAAACTGTAACAGCACCATTGGTCAGCAAAGAAGCAGCCCGCAGGTAGAGGTGCCGTCGACTGTTGTCTGTGTAGTCCTCCGTCCATTTATATATGTGAAATGTGCAAACTTTCCGTAAGTTAACATCACTAGTGTTAGTATCCAGGCCATGTGCAGGGCGCCACACCGCCCCCATCCTGTTACTATACATTACTCGAATATCGTAAAAAATAATATACGTCCTCGATGCGGCATTTTGTGACTTATCATCATCTGAAGGCGATGACAAATTTTGTGACGTTCGTTGACGCTTAGGAGAACTAAATTTGTTATAACGTCATATCTTTTTCTTTTTCTATTTTTAGAAGTAGAACTATTTATTGACGTTTCCTTTCGCCCCTGTAAGACTTTTTTGGTCACTCGAGCGCAATCCTCAAGTAAGCTGTCTACTTATTTGTTTAGAACTGTAACGCACCATTGGTGAGCAAAGAAACAGCCCGCAGGGAGAGGTGCCGTCGACTGTTGTCTGTGTAGTCCTCCGTCCATTTATATATGTGAAATGTGCAAACTTTCCGTAAGTTAACATCACTAGTGTTAGTATCCAGGCCATGTGCAGGGCGCCAAACCGCCCCCATCCTGTTAGTATACATTACTCGAATATCGTAAAACATAATATACGTCCTCGATGCGGCATTTTGTGACTTATCATCATCTGAAGGCGATGACAAATTTTGTGACGTTCGTTGACGCTTAGGAGAACTAAATTTGTTCTTGTTTTTTGTTGTTTAAAATTGTTGTGTAGAACGTCATATCTTTTTCTTTTTCTATTTTTAGAAGTTGAACTATTTGTTGACGTTTCCTTCCGCCCCTGGAAGATTTTTTTGGTCACTCGAGCGCAGCTCATACTTCTAAAAATAGAAAAAGAAAAAGATCTGACGATATTACAAATTTAGTTCTCCTAAGCGTCAACGAACGTCACAAAATTTGTCGTCGCCTTCTGATGATGATGAGTCAAAAAATGCCGCATCGAGGACGTATATTATGTTTTACGATATTCGAGTAATGTATAGTAACAGGATGGGGGCGGTGTGGCGCGCTGCACATGGCCTGGAGACTAGTACTAGTGATGTGAACTTACGGAAAGTTTGCACATTTCACATATCTAAATGGACTGAGGACTACACAGACAACAGTCGACGGCACCTCTCCCTGCGGGCTGTTTCTTTGCTCACCAATGGTGCGTTACAGTTCTAAACGAACAAGTAGACAGCTTACTTGAGGACTGCGCTCGAGTGACCAAAAAAATCTTCCAGAGGCGGAAGGAAACGTCAACAAATAGTTCTACTTCTAAAAATAGAAAAAGAAAAAGATCTGACGATATTACAAATTTAGTTCTCCTAAGCGTCAACGAACGTCACAAAATTTGTCATCGCCTTCAGATGATGATAAGTCACAAAATGCCGCATCGAGGACGTATATTATGTTTTACGATATTCGAGTAATGTATAGTAACAGGATGGGGGCGGTGTGGCGCGCTGCACATGGCCTGGAGACTAGTACTAGTGATGTGAACTTACGGAAAGTTTGCACATTTCATATATCTAAATGGACTGAGGACTACACAGACAACAGTCGACGGCACCTCTCCCTGCGGGCTGTTTCTTTGCTCACCAACAGTGCGTTACAGTTCTAAACGAATAAGTAGACAGCTTACTTGAGGATTGCGCTCGAGTGACCAAAAAAGTCTTACAGGGGCGAAAGGAAACGTCAATAAATAGTTCTACTTCTAAAAATAGAAAAAGAAAAAGATATGACGTTATAACAAATTTAGTTCTCCTAAGCGTCAACGAACGTCACAAAATTTGTCATCGCCTTCAGATTATGATAAGTCACAAAATGCCGCATCGAGGACGTATATTATGTTTTACGATATTCGAGTAATGTATAGTAACAGGATGGGGGCGGTGTGGCGCGCTGCACATGGCCTGGAGACTAGTACTAGTGATGTGAACTTACGGAAAGTTTGCACATTTCACATATCTAAATGGACTGAGGACTACACAGACAACAGTCGACGGCACCTCTCCCTGCGGGCTGTTTCTTTGCTCACCAATGGTGCGTTACAGTTCTAAACGAACAAGTAGACAGCTTACTTGAAGGTTGCGCTCGAGTGACCAAAAAAGTCTTACAGGGGCGAAAGGAAACGTCAATAAATAGTTCTACTTCTAAAAATAGAAAAAGAAAAAGATATGACGTTATAACAAATTTAGTTCTCCTAAGCGTCAACGAACGTCACAAAATTTGTCATCGCCTTCAGATGATGATAAGTCACAAAATGCCGCATCGAGGACGTATATTATGTTTACGATATTCGAGTAATGTATAGTAACAGGATGGGGGCGGTGTGGCGCGCTGCACATGGCCTGAAGACTAGTACTAGTGATGTGAACTTACGGAAAGTTTGCACATTTCACATATCTAAATAGGACTGAGG